>PVJC01025809.1:0-24482 GCA_004026665.1 Murina feae | reverse complement strand
AGTGCTTGACAGGTAAAGAGTTTGTTTGGGATGATGAACAAGTTCTGAAATCGGACAGAGGTGAAGGTTGTACAACCTGCTAAATGCACTTAATGCCACTGTACAAATGGTTCAAATGAAACATTTTATGCTATATATGTTTACCACAATGAAACAATTTAAGTTATGAAACCATGTGGCAATAACAAGGAAGGATTCAGGAGTGAAAAAAGATACAAGATGTTTTGTACAAAATGAGTATGCAGCCTTGGCCTGTGGCTCAGTTAGTTGGAGCATCGGTCCCATACACCAGAAGGTTGTGGGTTCGATTCTCAGTCAGGGCACATACCTAGGTCAATCCCTGGTCGGGGTATATATATAAGAGGCAACAAATCAATGTTTCTATCTCACATCGATGTTTCTCTCTCTCCTCCTTCCTCTCTCTCTAAAATAAATATATCCTCAGATGAGGATAAAAATTTTTTAAATTTTTTTAAATGAATGTTCCCAGGTGAAAATACTGATACATCCATTCAAGAAATGAAAGGAACATAGCTATTTAAAAACATTAATGGCAAGAGGATGATGATCCTGGGTTTTATTCTTCATTCTTTACTGTAGTGACCTTAATGTTTGTATAATAAATAAAGTTCAATGAAAGTACCTCTTCAGTTGTGCTGAGCCATGTGTTTACCTTAAAATATGTAGACAGTGTTCAAAATAAAGTCAGCATTAAGGACTTCCAAGTTCTTTTGAAGAACCAGTGGATTTGTCTGATGCAAATCTCAATCTATCATCACCCTGTGCCTTCCTCCCCACCCAGCCCCCGAATGTGTCACTCACATGGTAGGTGCAGCCTCCCTGGAAGACTGCAAAGCCTTCTCCCTCGAACAGTCCATGGACTTTTTCCCCTTCATAGCTACAGAGAAATAAGACTCAAGGTCACGACGTGAGTGACCCCAAGTGACAGTGGGTTAGATACATAATTAACATGAATGAAGAAGCACTTGTCACATTTATTCACCCAACCAACACTCCCCGAGGGCCACCGGATGCCTGTCCCCTTCTAAACGCCAGGCTGAGAACTGTGAACTGTGACCAAGGCTGGAAAGTTCCTGCCTCGGGAGCTTACAGTTCACTGAGGACAGACAATCAACAGGAAACAAACGAACATGAGAATTCCGTATGGAGTTCAGTTTTTGTGAAAGAGGCTACTGTATACAGAGTCATGGTGGAAGCCTTTCAGAGGGTGTGAGAGTTGTACTTATACCTGAAGGATCTGAGACAAAACATCCATTAGACAGTGGTTCTCAACCTTCCTAGTGCCTCGACCTTTAATACAGTTCCTCATGTTGTGGTGATCCCCAGCCATAAAATTATTTTTGTCGCTACTTCATAACTGTAATGTTGCTGCTGTTATGAATTGCAATGTAAATATCTGATATGCAGGGTGTATTTAGGCGACCCCTGTGAAAGGGTCGTTCAACCCCCAAAGGGGTCACAACCCACAGGTTGAAAACCACTGCATTAGAAGAACCCTGGGAAGAGGACCCCAGTTAGAGGGAACAGCAAATGCAATGGCCCTGAGGCAGGAAAGGGCCTGAGATCTCAAGTTCAGCAGAGAGGAGAGCAGCACAGCATGGACAGTATTGCCCGTTAAGATCACCTTTCCACGATGAGATTGGTCAGAATGGGGACATCATATTGAAAGATATCTTCTAACGGCTGGTTATCGTTTCTGGACCCCCTTTTGGATCCTGGTTCACTTAGTCCCAACTGCGGGACAATGATTGGGGATAGGACTTGTCTAGTGGAATTGCCATCTGGTTTGGAAAGCTCCAGATTATCAGTGAGAGATGATGGAGAGTGGGCAGATTTATCCACCTTTTTGTCTGTTTTTTTCTTTTCTTTCACCATTGCCTTTATTTACGAATCAAATTCCTTTGAGAACTATTTATTTCAAGTCACTGATGAGCTTTACCTGAAAAGAGAAAAATTATATTGCCAAATACGTGAGGGTTTCACTCATAGCTGAAATGTTAGCTTTACAACCCAATGCCATTATCATTCTCCTAAAAGCGTGAAAAATTACAACAGGTATTACCAGTTTATAAAAATAACATAGCCTCAATATTACATTGGCTGTTCCTGAATGTTTTTTAATTTGGAACCACTGTTTACAGTGTCCCCGTAAGGGTAATCCTGTCCATGAAAAACGACTACTTAAGCTCTGAGGTCTAGCACGCAGCCCGTCTCCTGCGGCTAAGTGCTCAAAGCTGGATTCCTGCAAGTTACCTCATGTCCTTCTGCCTCAGATACCAAAAAGGAACAACAGTACCTTGATCCCTTGTAAGAATTAAATAAATCGACGCACAAAACATTTCCAAAGTGTGGGAAGGGGCACACAACCAGTCATGGAGTGATGAGCGCATGTCATTTTCCTGTTTTGGCACTGGCAGGCATTGGCCCCTTACTCCCTATGCCAGCGCTGCCACTGACTGAGCACCCACCCCCTATGCCAGCCAGAAACAGGGTGGTGCCAAGGAGGAGCTGCGGGGTAGGACTCCAAAGCCCTAGTGCCCATGGCCCTCTAAAGCCGGCCCCACTGAACACATCGCAGTCCTGGAGTGCAAGGCACCACCCCTCGTGTGCCCAGAGAATACAGGGGGTGCCCCCACGCCCTCCGCTGCCAGGAGGGTGTCCTCTGAAACTCACCTGCTAGCTCCACACCCCCCCACCCCAGGGCTCCTACAGTCCTGCTTCTCTTCATTCAAAACCTTCCACTCGCCCTACCAGCGGTTCTCAACCTGTGGGTCGGGACCCCTTTGGCAGTTGAATGACCCTTTCACGGGGGTCGCCTAAGACCATCCCGCATATCAGATATTTACATTACGACTCATAACAGTAGCAACATTACAGTTATGAAGTAGCAACGAAAGTAATTTTATAGTTGGGTCAACATGAGGAGCTGTATTTAAATGTCCAGAAGGTTGAGAACCACTGCTAGCCGGTTTGGTTCAGCGGATAGAGCATTGGCCTGCCAACTGAAGGGTCTTGGGTTTGATTCCAGGTCAATCCCTGCAGGCTCAATGCCTGGCCCCGGTGTGGGGAGCGGATGGTGGGGGCACCCAATCAATGTCTCTCTAACATTGATGTTCCTCTGTCTCTCCCCTCCCTTCCCCTCTCTATAAACCAATAGAAAAATATCCTCAGGTCAGGAGTAACAATAGATGAATTAGTCATTAAAAAAACACCTCTTTCACTCTGCACCCCCACCTCAGTACCGTCTTAGCTAAGCAAGCTGCTCCCATATCTGAACTTGTACTATACAGGCCTTCTGGTCCTGTCTCAGTGAAATCTGAACTGCAAGGCCCGTCTCCTTTCCCCTGGTGTGTTTCTCACTAATTTTTTTCTGTCCTCCCTGGAATGACACCAGGTTCTCGTCGCTGTTTGTTCTTTCCCGAGGCAGCATAAAGGGATCGCGAGTTCTGAGCCCGGGGTCCCTAAACTTCCTTCCCTTCTCTAAGGCGCTCCTCGCCCACCACGCACCAGCTCAGATCCTCGCAGGCGGGTCCGTTTGGCGGTTAAGTCCGTCGCAGGGCCTGGGGCGCCGGGAGCTCTCGCGGGGCGCTCCCTGGGCTCCGAACAGAGGCAGAGGATGCACTGCTCCCGGCGCGTCTAAGCCAGGCCGGTCTCCAGGCAACAGCAGGCCCCGCCCCTCCCCGCCCTTAAAGGGGCCGAGCTTCCTAGAAGCACGTGTTCTCTGCCCCGTTACTCCAGAAGGTCAGGTGGGAATCTGAGCTGGATGCACCTGACCTGGGTTCTCCCGTGACCTCTCTCACCTCCCTCTTCACCAAACAATATTTAATTCAGGCGTTAGTTTTCCTTTGCGCTGTGAACAAGTTACACAAACTTATCCTACGGTTCTGTAAGTTAGGGGTCCAGCGGGGCCGCTTCCTCGTGGCAGCTGCAGGGGAGAAGCTGTTTTCTCACCTCTAGAGTCTGCCTTCCTGCGTCTTCCCAGCCTGTGGCTGCATCTCCCTGGCACAGCTGGGAGAGGTTCCCCGCGTCTACGTCAGGGGATGGGTGGGGCCCACCCAGCCAAGCCAAGGCAGGTCCTCCATTTCTCAGTCCCATCTACGAAGCCCCATATTCCCGAGCCTGGGATGAGGACATGGCCATCTCTGAGGCCAGAAACCCCAATTTGCAGCAGAGTTCTTGGAAATATTAAATAGGGCCCTGCAGTCAGGCACACCAGCCTAAGCTTGGCACAATAACTGGTAATAATTATTACTGGGCTGTCTCATTACAGTGAAGAATGAATTCTAAGCTTGGGAATGGAACCCCTCTCTCCAAGGAGGCCCGCGGTCTGGGCAGGGAGGGCGAGAGCAGGGGGGTGGCCTCCACCCGCCATTGTACACCAACCACCACTTGGACTCCACAGACGGCATTTTTAGCTGCATTTCTGGCGGAGTTCAAATGGGATGAGCTTCCATGAAAAACTACTTGACAAAACACAAGGATTCTTCCATCTCCGGACCACTCAGAGCCAGTGACTAGAGTATCTTGCAGCTCACACCCCAAGGAAACCGCATCACAGCACTGAATTACAAACCCAAACCTTTTATTTCCCCTTGCCTCCAACAGTCCCTGGCCGCCCTGGCCACACGGGGAACGTTTAAAAATCATGACCCCAGCTCCACTGGGTCCTTTCTCCAGCCGGGCAGAGAACCCCCACTGGGTTTTCCAGATTATTCCTTTAAAAAATTTTACATTCATCAGGGATAAGAACTAGTGAGCCAAGAGGATCATCATTTTAAATTTATGAAATTAAACCATTGCCGACTTACGCATCATTAGGCTTAGCGTGGCAGCCTAAAATATGCTGGGCCAGAGCAGAGGCCTGGATGGCTTCCAAAGTGCTTTTCCCATTTTTGAAAAAACATGCTCTTGCCTATACACACACACACACACACACACACACATAAAACACACACGTAACACACACGTAAATTCAGAACAAAAAACACGGCAGCAATACTCCACATGGTGCAAAGGGCTCTTAACACCATTTCTAAATGGTGCTGCTATGTGTTGGTGTGTAAGTAGGCTAATTTTGAAACAAAATGGTTAAACCCTGCCTTGCAAAACAGCCAAGTCCAGTCTATAAACAATGTCAGTTTTGAGAAATGACATCCAGATTGGCGATGTGTCTCATGGTCGGCCTGCCGTGGGGACAGTTCCAGGGATGGTCCATCTCACCCATGTGGGCGATGAGTTTCTTCATCTCACTTGTGCTAAGAGCAGTTCCGATCATCACCTGAATACGAGACACAAGGGTTTCAAGTTTTACTGGGTTTGGGTTAGAATAGCAACTCTTCAGGCGAATTTTTCTCTGCAACAAAGCTGGACAAGACCACAACTGAAAACATTCCTTGGAAAATCTTTCCCCGACAACACTGCCTTCTAATACCTCGGCGCCCACCTTTCCGTGACCCCAGCCTCCCTTGCTCCTTCCCTTTCCTCAAGATCCCGTCACCTGCCCAGAAGCCAACCAGTCTCAACGGCGCCAGCACCTCTGTGCTGGCCACCCTCACCTGTCATCTCGGCAACTGCAATGACCTCCTGTTCCGCCCTCCCCTCCCACCATTCTCCACTCAGCCGCCAGTGACCCCTTTGAAAGGTGTCAGAGCTCCTGGCTCTTCACCTGAATAACAGTGCAAGTGCATCCCCTGAGCTGCCCTCACTGGCCTTCATGCCTGCACTGCAAGCATATAACCTTCCCTCCCCCACTGCAGCCACACTGGCAGTGCTGCCTCAGGACCTTGGTACTAGCTGTGCCCTCTACCGGGAGGCTCTCCTCCAGTCAGCATGCCTCACTTCCCCTAATGCTCCTGCCCTAATGCCCCTGCCTCCTTTCAGGGAACCAGCTCTCCTCGTCTACCCCCCTGTAGCCCTCGCACTGCCTTTGCTCCATAGCCCCTATCACTATCAGACAGATACAGGGAGATGGGCATGTCACAGCAAGCAGGAAACGGAGGCCCTCAGAAAAAGGAGAGGTGGCAAGCCTGAACCTGGCAGTCCTAGAGGCAGGATATGGAGCAGCACTCTGCCACGTCGGAGGGACACAGACAGCAGACAAGTTAACAGGAACAAGACAGCGATCACTCAGGGGCACAGTCAACGCTCAGGGCTCAGGGGCAGAGGGAGCCAGGGATGTGACGAAGGTATGTGAGGCAGGGAATCCAAGCAGAGGGACGGGTCAGCACTCAGGGCTTGAGGTGGGAAGGGGACCAGAGTGACTGGTCTGCAGACAAGAGCAGCAAACAGGGCTGGAAGGGCAGGATGGCCAGGGCCTGCACCCTCGGGTGGCAAAGGAAAGCCCAGGACAGTAGGCAGGTTCAGGTGTGCTGCCCAGAGGACAAGAGCTGCAGCTGGATGGACCGGCCAGGTGGGCATGAAGGAGCAGCCCGTTGGCTCTGATCTCTGAGTCACATGAAGACAGAACTTTAAATGTCTGGCTCTCAGCACGGGTCAGCCCCAACTCTCTCACAAACTGCAGTACTGGGTTGATATTAGGCCTTCATCAAAGTCAGGTCCCAGGCCCTAGTCCCTGCTCTAATTAAAACTCCTCTCTTGAGTAATTCCATCCAACCCCACTGCTGTGAAGTAGACCTAACATTTCATCTCCAGCACTGACAATTCCCCTGAGCTCGAGACTCATTAATAGGGCTGTTCCAGACCTTCCACTTACCATCTAGGGGAATCCCAAACATAACCCATCTAAACTGAACTCTAAATCCCACTCACGCCCCAAGTGTAAAAAGCTGCTGCTTTCCCCACCCCCAGTCTGTTCTCAGCCAGGACAGCCCTCCGGGGGCTCCTGACACATGCAGCACCAGCTCTCAGGTCTGACCAGGACCAGCAAGACCCGATGTGGGCCCATGGCTGCTGGGCTTCTCTCGTTCTAGTCCCCTGCTCGGTCACTCGGATCAGCCCCCAGCTTTGCTCAAACCCCCGGAGCCATCACACTTGCTATTTCTTCTGTTTGGAAGGTTCTGACACAAGGGGCTCCTTCTCATCTTCTAAGGTCAGCTCAGGTGTCATCTCCTCCGACAGCCTTTCCCTGCTCCCCACCTCTACTGTTCACCCCAATTTTCTGTGGGCACTGCCTATCCCAATACTGCTGTAACTTCCTTACTGAACTTACTGGTATCTGAGGCTGGCGTTGCGTTGCTATGTCTATTTCTCCCCACTAAGCTATGAGCTCCACAAGGATGAGGACCTCATCTGCATCGTGGCTCTGTGGCCCCAGCACCTGCCACAGGGTGGAACACAGCAGGGGCTCCAGGGGCACATGCTGAAGGAATGGCGTCCTGGCCTTTCCAGTGGGCCAGGTGACAGAGATTCACTTACATCACCAGGCTGTGCACCACTGCTCCCCCTCCAGCGCCTGCACAGTGAGCTAACGTGCAATGCTTCACGGCGCCATGTGAAGAACCTGGTGTGACCTACGCAGTGCTGTGCAGGCAGGGCAGCAGCAGCTCTCTACCTACCAGCGTTGTTAATGTCCACATGGTCCACAGACAAACACTATACATGAACAGCTAACTGCGCTGGGATCGACGAACCTCTGAGAGAGAATACACTTAACGGAAGTAGAGAAAAAGCAGCGATTATGGGGTAGAGTCAAAGATAACGCGGGCATGTGGAGGTGGTATGTCAGGTTGACGGAGCGATGAGGCTCTATCTGTACAATGACCCGTGGCTGTCACAGCCACACGCACAACGCTGACTGCTCAGCAGCTGAGCTGAGGACTTCTGGGATCTAGAGTGAGCAGACCCTCGGGGTCCTGGCAGATGAGCTTCCTTTACTTACAGACTTGCGACAGGCCCTGGAGGCAAACATCTGCCTGACACGGGAAGGCCGGCACATAACCCCAGGGCTGTCACTCAGCATGAAGATCAGCTCATCGATGTCCTGGGGTCCGAAGGTCCAGTTTTTACTAGTTGGCAAGGAAATCAATTTAGCTCTTTCAGTGATGGGAGCTAAAAGAATAAAATTTGGGGAAAAAAATTAATTAGTTGAAAAATATGTTTCATTTGAGTGCTACCTGTGCTAAGTATCTGATAGAGAGGGCAACCATCTTCACTTCTTATAAAACACATGGATCTCTGTGACCTCAAAGATTGGTCCCTGCTCTAAAAGGGCACAGTTCTACAGTCTTAAGTAATAACTCACCACTTTCATCGATGACAAAATCAAAGCCATTCTTCCTGAAGATTTCCAGGTTTTCTATCAGGACGGCTTCATTGACAGCAGTTAAGTTGAGAGTCTGGGGTCTGAAAGACAAAGGAGAGAGTCAAACATATCTTCAAGTCAAACATCCTATATAATAAAAGGGTAATATGCAAATTGACCCTAACCACAAAACAACTGGGAATTACTGGTCACTATGACACACACTGCCCACCAGGGGGCAGACTCTGGAGCAGACTCTCAATGAAGAGTCTGCCCCCTGGTGGTCAGTGTGCTCCTACAGGGGGAGATCTGCTCAGGCACAAGCCAGGATGATGGCTGCTAACACAGCCATGGTGGTGGGAGCCTCACGTGGCTGCTCCTCAGCAGTGCTAAGGATGTCCAACTGACACTTAGACCTGCTCCCTGCTGGCAAGTGGACATCCCCTGAGGTCTCTTGGGCTTCCAGAAGGATGTCTGACTGCCAACTTAGGCCTAATCCCACAGGGAACGGGCCTAAACCAGCAGGTCAACATCCCCCAAGGGATCCCAGATTGCAAGAGGGCACAGGCCAGGCTGAGGGACCACCCCCCCAAGTGCACAATTTTTTGTGCACCGGACCTCTAGTTCAGGTATAATGCAGAAATGAAATTAAAACAATACTGTGAGTTCTTGAATCCATTTCAAAAAGCAAAGGGAATAGTAACACTTCATTGAACTATGTGCCTTTCCTGTCACAAAACTTTGAGAATTTCCTTTTAATTTTTTTTTTAAGTTTGTTTCAGGAGTTAAAGTATAAAAGTAAGTTGCTTTTCATGAATCTGCCATCCCACCTGTCTTTTTCTGAATCCTCTCCTTAAATAAAACAATAGAACATTTTTTAAAATGCTGGGATTTTGTGTTTTTCCCCCCTCCTCACAATAAAGACAACTGGAAAAGCTGGGTTAGGTCATTACAGGCACTTGAAAAGACAGTGACAGCTGTTTTGTACTCTATGCCTTCCTCTGCCTGAGCTGTTTCTCTCTCCACCTGCCATCCAGCAATGCAGCCATAGCCTCCTGGGTTACCGAGTCAGACAGACACTGGTAAAGACAGGAGACAGATGTGCAGACCCGGTCTCTGCCCTCATGGAAGAATAGTTTAGTGGGGAAGAAAGGCATTGATCAAACAGTCAAATAAATTACAACTACACTGAGAATTAGGAAGAAGAGACACCCAGTGCCCGGTGAGCAGAAAGTGAAACTTGACCTGGAAAGAGAGGGGGTTCAGGGAACAATTCCCTAAGAAAATTTTTGAAGTAGCTTATTAAAGGTCCTTCCATTGCCATTCACTTCTACTGAAAACAACACAATTAGTGCACCTTACAGGAAATAGAGCCCTCCTCATATTGTAAGGAAACGTGCTTTCCCAGCTCCGTGACTGCTTTATTGTATGTCTTTTCATGTTGGGATCTGCTGGGGTCTGAGTTTATGGTGCTTTGTATTTTAATTTCTCAAGTGAAAAATCCATGCCCTCTTCTTAAAATTTTGCTTAAGAAAAGACTTCTGGCCCAGCCAGTGTGACTCAGTCCTTGAGCATTGATTGACCATGTACCAGGAGGTCACGGTTTGATTCCCGGTCGGGGCGCATGCTCAGGTTGCAGGCTCAATCCCTAGTGAAGGGCCTGCAGGAGGCAGCTGGTTAATGATGCTTATCATTGATGTTCTATCCCTCTCTCCCTCTCCTTTCTTCTCTCTGAAATCAATAAACATTTAAAAAGAAAGGAAAATACTTCTGGTTTGCATGGTATACCATCATACCACCGTATGGTCAGTTGCCAACATTCAATCTGGCAAAGGACAGGGAAATACAGAATCCGTGTTAACTATCTAGCCACTGGAACTGTCCACGGTAGCTGAAGACTGACACACAGGCAATACTGCTCTGAACACACACATTCCGTGTGCTATAAACAGATGTGCTAAGTACTAAAAATTGCTTTCCATCAGAAGGGTTTTCTAGCCAAGCAGTGACGGACAGTTTTCGAGGGCTAAAATGAACACAGCTGTGTGACCTTGAGCACATTACTGAGCCTCTCTATGTGAAATGGTGACAGTAACAGTGACTACCTCATAGTTTGTGAGAATTAAGTGAGTTAATACACATAAATTGCTTCAACAGTGCCTGGCATATAGTAAGCACTCAGTAAATGGCAGGTATGACTATGATTATGTAAAAAGTATAAAAGTCTTCTGTAGGATGCTAATGGCAAATCTATGTGACAATACACAGGCACACGTGTAAGCTATTGGACCTTTCATGTGGGAGGGGAAATGACCCTGAAAATCCAGAACACTGGCGTGAACCTGCCTGATCAGCCTCTGGCCCTGGAGCGCGGTGTGCTGCTGGAGCATCTCGAAGTTGTACTTCTCATCCGTGGCGTGCTGGTCCACGATGAAGAGGTCCGCGTCCAGTTTGGTGATGATAAACCCCAAGTTAAACTGACCAATGACTTCCATCTCTGCAAACATCGTTTTACTGCATGGAGAAAACGTTCATTGTGAGACATTTTAAAAGACTATTTTTCTGATGAAAAAAAATCAAGAACCACAGTAACAGGTCATCAATAAGTGCTCGTTGAATTACTGGAATTACTGTTTTTAAAATCACCGTTCCCTTCACTTTTAAAGGGCTTGGCAGAATGCAAAGGTAAAGAACAAGCCGCTTTGACTTGGGAACCTGATGTGTGCTGCCCTACCAAGCACACACCTGCTGTGACTGTGTGAGTGTGCGTGCACCTTCACTGCATCCGAGTTCACAGTTCCGCCAGATGACATGCAAAGTTCACCCCAATTAGTTACACGTGCCCCAATTAATTACACACTTCTGAAAAGAAATAGTCCCTGAAGACCTTTCTCAATGTAAGCTAGGCACTATGAATAGCAAAGGAATTACATAACATAAAAGTCTTGGAGAATTTATACTCTAGCCCAGCTGTGGCTCAGTGGTTGGACGTCAACCTATGAACCAGGAGGTCACAGTTCGATTTTGGGTCAGGGTACATGCCTGGGTTGCGGGCATAATCCCCAGTGGGGGTGGGGAGGGGTGTGCAGGAGGCAGCCAATCAATGATCCTCTCTCCCTCTCCCTTCCTCTGAAATAAATAAAAATATATTAAAAACAAAAAGAATAGTTACTCCACACTAAAAGTTCTGAGATACAGTCTGTGGTGCACGGAAGACCCCAGGGAGGACCACCCTGATAGGCAGCAGGAGCCAGAGGACCAGGCGCTGGTGCCAAGGCAGAGCCACACCCAGCCCTGACCCAGAAGAGCTGCCATCACAGCAGAGCAAAGGCTGACTCTGGAAGGACGGCCTTTGGCTCACGCACACACCAATGAGCAGATACCCTCAAGGAAAACCTTTACCTTATCTCCTTCCTCAGTTCCTCTTCTGCTGCTTGATTTTCTCCAGGGCAAATCTTTGCCCGAAACCTCCTATAATTCTGCTCGCCCCTGCGCTGCTCCTGGTGATGTAACTGCTTTACGCGTGTAGTTAAAGAACTCAGGGAAAAGTCCAGGGGCACGATCTTCTTGTTAATTTTAACTGCGACGTCAACCTGAGACACTGGCAGGTTCTGCGTATTAACCGACTTCTGAGGGATGTCAGAACTTAAGGGCATTCCTTCTTTTTTTAAACGCTTGGTGTCTGAGAGATTAGCTGGCTGAGGCCACGTTCTAGATTCACAGCCACTGTCTTCTCGGTCTAAATGGTATTCCACGCCTGAGAAACGATGCCCAGTGTCAGGCAAACTCTGGCACGACTCCATCTTTTCTGGTGAAGACCTGCCTTCTGGGGAGCTGGCTACTGGGTCACTGCTGGAGTGACTGCCCGTGTCCGGTGTGCTGAACCCCTCCTCGGAGCCTGCAGAGGTGCTGCCATGCCCTGAGTCCCTCTCTGCCTCCACTCTGTCCTCATCTGGACTCGTCCCCGCTTCTGGAGGGCCAGACCAGCCTGCGCCTGAGCAGGGCGTCTGGGGGCAGAGGGCGTCTGAAGGCCTGGAAGACGGCACACTTCTCTTCTGTCTCGGAGAAACCTGCCTGTTCTGAGGCCTGTTCTCTGCTGAGTGACGAAGAGAAAAGGCCTCCCGCAGCCTGGAAATGGTCACCGCCCTTCTCTCTCCCCCTCGCGTCCCTAGTGAAGCAGGACTCGCCTGCGTCTCTGGCAGAGGCTTTTCCGTCTCTGCCCAGTGCGCTTTCAGTAAGTGGCCTAGGCAGAGGGGAACAGAGGAGTAAGAGGAACAGGGCCACAGAAGAGGAGACACAAATTGAGAAAGCATGAAAACTGTTCGACATTAACCCTAGAGACAAATTAAAACCTCAAATGCTGCCCAGGTCTGCTCACCAGGATTAGAATTAAAACAACAAACATTCGCGCGGACAAGGATGGAATGCGACGCTTCCACGTGGCTGGTGGTAGCGAGGCTGATACACTGCTGTGTAAAGCGCTCTGGGAGAGTCCCCTAAACCTAAACACATGCTTGCCTGCGACCCGGCCTCGCCTCTCCTGTCAGAAACGCTTGCCTAGACTGGACAAAGCCATGGGTGAGGGTGTTCACCACAGCTTTGTTCATTATAGCCCCACACCGGACACTATCCGACTGTAAGGGCCTCCAAACTCCCTCCTCCCTCAAAGGAATGAGACAACGGGTAACTGTCAGAATCAACTTTCTCGGGACTCTGAGAATGACAAGGCTTGCACAGCATTCAGCTGAGTTCCGGTAAGAACACGTCCCTGGCCCTGCGGACTGAAAGGTCCCAGGTTCGATTCCAGTCAAGGGCATGTCCCTTGGTTGTGGGCACATCCCCAGTGGGGAGTGTGCAGGAGGCGGCTGATCAATGTTTCTCTCTCATCGATGTTTCTAACTCTCTATCCCTCTCCCTTCCTCTCTGTAAAAAATAAAATGTATTTAAAAAAAACACAAAAAACAAAAAAACACATCCCTGTGCACTAATGTGCACTAATGGTGACTCATGTTCTTTCTTTTTTCTTTTAGAGAGAGAGAAAGGGAGAGAGAAATATCAGTTTGTTGCTCTACACATTCACGCATTCACTGGTTGTCTCCTGTATGTGCCCTGACCAGGGATCAAACTCACAACCTTGGCACAGAGGGACAGCACTCCAGCCAACTGAGCTACCTGGCCAGGGCACTCCTGTTCTTGTTAAACAGATTACTTTCTAGTGAGACACACCTTTCTATCTAGAAGAGGAGATATTATTTCATGTCAAAAGAAATTAAGGAAAGTATCACAACAGCTATGCTCTAGAAGCCGTTGATATACTTGCAGTTTTTTACCTTCAATATCCAGCAGTGGCTGCTGACTGACATTCAGTTTGCTGACATCACTATCGAACATTCCTGTCAAAGATGTCTTTAAAACTGCCAACAGAAGCTTCTCGTCTTGTAGAAAAATTTGCCTTTTATCTGGAGTAACATTGATATCAACACATCCTAAGGCCAAAAAAAAAGGAAAAGACATTTACTATGTTTAAATTCACCTATGACAACAGAAATTCTTCTACCTACTATTTTATTCACTTTTACTGACCAAATGTACTATTAAAGACATTAGTGTCCAAATTATTATTCATAAACTACAAAATTAGATCCTTCAAATAAACAAAGATGAACAATTTTCTAAATAGAAAAAAAATGCGAAGATTTGAATAGGTAAACTGTAAAAGAAAAAGAATAAGCAGGTGAAAATCCTATATAATAAAAGCCTAATATGCTAAGTGTCCAGTCATCTGTTCAACCAATCAAAGCCTAATATACTAATGATATACTAAGGCTGCTCAACTGCTTGCTATAACGTACACTGCCCACTAGGGGGCAGAGAGTTGACTGGTCAACCAGTCACTATGATATGCACTGACCACCAGGGGGCAGATGCTCCAACCAGTAGGTTAGCTTGCTGCTGGGGTCTGGCCGATTGGGATGGGCTGGACATGCCCTGGAGCCCTCCTCTGGTTCCTCCAGCTGGCTAATCTCCTGCGTCCCTCTCAGGCCCCAGTCCCTCCCAGACCCCGATTGTGCACCGATGGGGTCCCTTGGCCTGTCCGGGATGCCTCAGGGGATGCTGGAGAACTGGTTTAAGCCCTATGGTGGAACGACCAGTCGCTAGGACGCACACTGACCACCAGGGGGCAGACACTCAATGCAGGAGCTGCCCCCTGATGGTCAGTGCGTTCCCACAGGGGGAGCGCTGCTCAGCCAGAAGCCGGGCTTACAACTGGCGAGCGCAGTGGCAGTGGTGGGAGCTTCTCCCACCTCCACAGCAGCACTAAGGATGTCCGACTGATGGGTTATTTGGACACATCTCCCGAGGGCTCCTGGGCTGTGACAGGATACAGGCCGAGCTGAGGGCACCCCCATCCTCCTCCCCCAAGTGCATGAATTTCATGCACCGGGCCTCTAGTGTATAACGAAAGTGCAAACCAAAGGAAGACGTCACTTTATCACCTACCAAATTTGGTTAAAAAGTATAATACCTAATATATTGTTGGTAGATGTGTAAATTGGTACATCACAATCAATTCCACTAGTGCAGTCATTCTAATTCTAGGAATTTATCTAAAGGGAATAATCAAATATATAGAAAATGATTTAATTATAAGGACTGTGCTTAAATTTCCAAAAACTGAAATAAACAAAAGTTTAAAATGAAGATATATCCATACACTGGAATATAATAAATGTAGCTATTAAAATCATGTTTCTGAATAATCCTTAATGACATAGTGAAGAAAATGTTTATATCTAAGGACAAAGAGCACTACACAAAATTACCCAAAATTCTCTTCTCACCCCAAAGTATATGGATAGATATAAAGGTCATTACAAATGTTTAAGGTGTGCACATATGTATTTTCTAAGTACCTAGAAAAAATACTGGATAACAATAAACCAGAATTTTTTTAATCATAAGAAAAATATGACATAAATTAATTTCTAAGTCAGTGAAAACATTCTCCCTTGGTTGACATAAAAAAAGCACATTTTTCTAATACAATTAACACGGTTTCAAGTAGAAAGCAGAAAAATCTGTATTAAAAATGTAACAAATAAAAGTCTGTAAAATAAAATTGAAAGTCTGTTAAAAAAAAAAAAAAGGGCCCTAGCCGATTTGGCTCAGTGGATAGAGCATCAGCCTGCGGAGTGAAGGATTCCAGTTCAATTCTGGTCAAGGCACATGCCTGGGTTGCAGGCTCCATTCCCATCCCCAATTCTCTCTCATATTGATGTTTCTAACTCTCTCTCCCTCTCCTTTCCTCTCTGAAATCAATAAAAATAAAAATATATTTTAAAAAATACATGGCCATTAGCTGTTACTATAAGAGTCTATTTCCAGTCGTATCAGAGCTTTATACTTTCATTGTATTATTTTAGGAGTAAGTCACCAATTTTACTGAAACGTCAGTGGAACTTACCTGAATCGACAGAAATGTTAAGAACAACAAATGGGTACTGATGTCGATTATACATGTGATAGACCTCGTTCACAAGTCTGGAAACCTACAAACAAAACAAAGATTAGAAAAAAAGTAAGTGTTCCCTTTCCCCAGGGTTCTAACAACATGCTGTTCTAACCCACCACTGAAGGTATACATTTTAAATATCTTTCATGAGGTGTAATTGGCCTGCCATAAGTTACACATATTTAAAGTACACAATCAAGATAATGAATACATCCATCACCCAAAAAGATTCCTATGCCCCTCCATCACAGACCCCTAAGACTGAGTCTTCCTCCAATCTAAAAATGCTCTGGAAGAAATGCCATGCAGGTGCAGGTTAAATACTCATAAAACACATCCAAATGGACGTAGATTTGTATTTGTATGACTTAAAAAAAAATTGCACAAAAAAATGTATACCTTTGCTGGGTCACACGGCCGCCAATTGATGAAAAAGAATTGTCTGTCCGTTGAACTCCTTCCAACACCATGAGTACAGTGAGAGATGAAACCCGAGATACTGTTCAGTGTGAACAAGGGCAAGAATCCAGAGTGAAAAGGATTAGAAACACGTAGAATATGGCACATTCTTAAAGTAGAAGAGAAATAAAAACATAACACCTGGTGGCCTGCAACTAAGTACTAACATTTCAGTTAGTGGGCATCTGTGTTCCATTCCAGTGAATCCTAAGGACACGGACCTTCTGGAAGGCTCTAAGGCTCCGTTAGAGCAAATCCACCACAGGCAACGCCATGGGTTCAAAACGACTTGCTTCAGCTCTCCTCTCACCTTCCCTATTAAATCCTGGGCCACCAACAAGGAGTGGGTCTCCCTGCAAACTCATATTCCAGAACTTTCGTGCTGTCCCCACTAGCTAGCAGGGAATCTGACTGTTTGTCACCAGGATCTCTGCCCACATTCCCTGCCCCTTTAAAATTGCTGTTAACTAATTTGTATTTACTAAGGTGCTGGTTAGGTGCTTACTCCACCTGAGATCAACCTAAGGAATATTTGCATTTCTGTAAGAATGATGCCTTAACATAAATTAATCCCCCGTCTTTAATTCCAGGCATAGACCAAAAGCAAGTGGAGGGAGAGTAAGCAATGCATGCCCCACAGGCCCGGTCCTGCTTATGGAAAATATCTATTTTTCTTCCATTAAAAGGAATGATACTGGACTGGACTTTGGGTAAGGCATGAATTAAAGGAAACACAGCCTCCACTGCTCTCTGCCAGATCCCAATAACGTAAAACATTATACACAAAATCATTTTTTTTTAATTTTTCTAATTGTTCACTAAACATAACCTTTGCTACAAAGACTAATTCAGTAGAAAACCCTAAAATACATCAGTTACCCAGAATATTGTTTGAATTAAGTAACAGACTCCTTCATATGCATCTCTTTCTCAGCATTAACACTGCTTACAGGTTTATAATGGACAAAAGAAACTAAAAGCCTTAAAATCATTATGTTTAAAAAGAAAAAAAGAAATACTTGATTGTCATTTTCCTGGAAGCAATCTACCCACCAAAACTGATTCTGCAGAGCATCTGAGCAGCTGAGCCCGAACTCTTCACAGACGCTGTCACTAGGGGGCAGCTGCACAAAAGGAATGAGGCTCTGCAACTACAAGAAACCAGGATTCAGTGATTTCCGAACGAACAGAAGGGACTGAGCTGCAGAGAGGGAGACGTGAGGGTCCTTGTGTTTTCTGTCTTCATCAACTAACCATAGTAAGAGCAAAAGGAATTTGGACAGCTGCTTTTTGCATATTAATTTTTATTTTTCTCTAGAAAGATGAAATACTTAGCTCCTGCTTATTCATAATCAACATATTGCCCATAATACTTGATATTTTTTCAGACAGAGAGTAAAGTATTATTTTATCCTCTACAAGAGTGAAATAAAACTCTTAGAATTCAACATTAATTTTTGTGACAGGTACCCAATAATAACATTTCTCGGATTTTATTCTCCATTCTATCGTAAAGAACAACAGGAACCTGCCTTAATCACTAGAGCAGTAAGTTATACCTGTTTCTGCCCAAACACAGATCCAATATTGTCCCTTAGGCTGGAGCTTCCGCTAGTGCCCACCACAGGCTGTCGTTTTCCTTGTCCCACCTGATTGGTGCAACTTACACGGATGCCCGAGGAAATGATACAGTATGCGTGGAGGACATGGACCATTTTGGCAAATTCCTATTTAAAAAGCACAGGCAAAAGACTTAATAAGAGAACAAGTAGAGAGCAAAGCGTTCTAGCAGATCTTCTGCTGTGGGTGTTCATAACAGTCTCAATGCTCCTGGGGTCCTGAACTGACCGCACCTTTTTAATGTTCCTTTGAAACTCCTTATGGCGCACAGGCAGCGTGTAAAACAGCTGCTGGACACTGACTGTCGTCCCTCTGGGCCGTGGGCATGGGGTTTTCTGGATGATTTTCCCATTGTGATCAAACACTAGTCGAGTCCCAACCTTTGCAGAGGAGTGGCAGGTAGAAATGATGACATCACTGGAAGAGAAGGCCAGGGGTGGTCAGTCAGGTCGGGTGCTGAAGATCAGGACATCACACGTTCACTTTCTCACTTCTGTTCTCTCAAGACCCTAATTGATGATGAACTCTCTGAGATAATCAAGAGAGTTCAAATGGGTGAGGAATCATCCTAAAATCTTATGACAGAGAGTTCTGAAAATGCTTTTTGTTGATTTTTGGTAAAATTATGTTTTTATTGATCACAGCCGGCTGTAAATGCTTTGTTTTGATAAATACTTTGAAATTTGTGGGGGTTTTTTGTTAAACTGCAAAAGAGTAAAAGATCTCAAAACTTATATATTCACAAGTAAAAAATTTTTTGTTTTGTTACTAGTGTTCTAACAAAAATTTTAAAAGGATCCGAAAGATAATATAATTCAAAAATTGAAAGTAAAACCAAAAGCATCTATAATTTATCTCTGTTATTTTAAAATTGAGAAGTCAGCCCTAGCTGGTTTGGCTCAGTGGATAGAGCATCCGCCTGTGGACAGAGGGGTCCCAGGTTTGATTCTGGTTAAGGGCCATGCCTGGGTTGCAGGCTCCACCCTCCAGTGGAGGACATGCAAGAGGCAGCCAATCAATGATTCTCATCACTGATGTTTCTATCTCTCTCTCTCTCCCTCTCCTTTCCTCTCTGAAATCAAGAAAAATATGTTTTTTTTTTTTAATTGAGAAGTCACTGCTTGACCAAGGGTAGCAATTTTTTTACAATATTTGCTTCATTTCATTCATTCATTGCTTACATTCCAGAGGCATTATCACTTAGATTGATAGTAAGATAAAACAGAATACAGAAGTGAAAAGTTGAGACACTCAGACAAAGAGTATAAATAATAATGACTCTAATTATGCTTTTTAATTTTCAGAAAGATTTTTTACAAAGAGTCAAGTTAGTAGATAAAAATATTGCATCACCTCAGTGCACAAAGTGAGCTCAGAGCTTCCCCCCGAAAGCCAAAAGTTTCAACCTGAGTTAGGTCAGCAAACTCTTGAATCTTAGAAGTGTGATGTTTCAGAGCTGGAAGAGAGGCGCAAAGTGAGGCTCAGGATATCTGAAGGGGTATAGCAATGAACATCCACAATGCCCACCAAAGTAACTGGCTTGGAAAAGCTGTTTTAGTGTTTACTCAAAATTTTGAAATGTTTTGCCCACATATTTTAAAATAGAATCAGAAAAATTCAACTTACTTAAGCCTTCAAAGTTTTCTTCTTCTACCCCACATCCATTGTCTGAAACTTCAATGAGATCCACCCCATAGTCTTTAAGCCTTAGATCTAAGGATAAAAAATTTTTCAAAGAATTGATCCATGTAAAAGCCTTATATTGACAGTATTTATAACATACATATACAAATTTGAGTCATAACTGCACTTATTTAAATGAATTATTGTCATTTTATTTTTTAAAGTCCTTTGCTATTTACTAACACTAATAAAATAGTTTTGTTTTTATTTTTTCCTTTCTTTTCTCTCTTTAAAAAAATAATTGTTTTACAGAAGTAATTTTTTAAAATATATTTTATTGATTTTTTTACAGAGAGGAACGGAGAGGGATAGAGAGTTAGAAACATCGATGAGAGAGAAACATCGATCAGCTGCCTCCTGCACATCCACTACTGGGGATGTGCCTGCAACCAAGGTACATGCCCTTGACCAGAATCGAACCTGGGACCCTTCAGGCCACAGGCCGAAGCTCTACCCACTGAGCCAAACCGGTTAGAGTTAAAAAGAATAATTTTAACATGCTCATTAAAGAAAACAGGCTTTGGAATCATATTTTACTAGCTTTATAACCTAAAAAAAAAAAAGAAAATTCCCTGGGTCTTAACTTCCTCCTTTGTTAAATAAAGACAATAATAACAATAGTAGTAATTCCTATCTCGTAAGATTATTCTGCAGATTAAATAAGGTATCCCATCCATGGTTCTTAACACAATGTCTGCCTAGCACATAGCAAGAACAAAATAAAAGTTAACTGCTATTATTATTACCTTCTAGCACATAGTAATTTACTTTATTAACTAAATTTAAGGTAAAAATATAATTGAGTGCCTTATGACAGTAACAAATGTTACATGAATAAAACAGCTTAAATTGGCTGTTTCTTGTGGCTTAAGTCTCCCAAACTTACCAATATTAGTGGCGCCGGCATCTACGCTATTTTCCACCAACTCCTTCACGGCGGAACTTAGACTCAGGACCACTTGCCCAGAACAAATCTGATGCACCGACCTCCGATCGATAGGCTTGATGACCTTAGCAAGTTCTGTGCTAAAGAAACCAGTTACAAGAAGCAAGGCAAGTATGCATTTATGTACTTTTCACCTGGTTTCAATGGAAGGAAGTGATTTCCCCCTTCTGTTAATAGCTAATGGGGCTAACGTGTTCTTTTATTAGACAAACATATGCCTTTGTTACATTCACAAATGTTAAATGTTGTTCTAGAATTCTGAAACGTTTGTCCAAAAATCCTCTGACTTAGATGCTACGAATGCAATGGAAATTTCAAAATCTAACGATCCTGGGGTGTACATGGAGGAGACGCATGTGCCCCCTCAACCTATGGGTCAATAATTTCTTGCCAGGATGGGATCTTCTTTCTTGAGAAGAGAAAGCAACACTTCTCACACAATTTGAAAAACCAAGAGTATGATGGGAAATACCAACGGCTTATGTCAAAACCAAAGCCATCTGAGAACAGGGGTGCCGGTTGTAAAACTGTTCTGATAGCCGCCTTTGAACCCCTACTGCCAGCTGCTGCCTTAAAGACCCTCAAAGTGACCTGGCCGGTGTGGGTCAGTGGATAGAGCGTCGGCCTGCGGACTGAAAGGTCCCAGGTTCGATTCCGGTCAAGGGCATGTACCTGGGTTGCGGGCACATCCCCAGTGGAAGGTGTGCAGGAGGCAGCTGATGGATGTTTCTAACTCTCATGGATGTTTCTAACTCTCTATCCCTCTCCCTCTCTGTAAAAAAAACCAATAAAATATATTTTTTTAAAATCAATAAAATATATATATATATTTTTAAAAAGCCCTCAAAGTTCTGGCTCTACCTACTTGTTAATTTTTTATTTTTTAAATCCTTCCCGGAGGATATTTTCCTATTGATTTTTCGTGAAAGTGGAAAGAGAGGGAGAAAAACATCCAAGTGAGAGACACATCGATATCGGCTGCCTTCCTGCACGCCGGGAGCAGGGCTGGGAGCCTGCCACCGAGGTCCGTGCCCTTGACGGACGGGAGTCGAACCCGGGACCCTTCGGTCTGCAGGCCGAAGCTCCACCCACTGAGCCAAACCAGCCGGGGCTGCACCTGCTTCAGGAGTCTTGCACCCGGTCTCTCCCTTCCTCCCCGGGACAAGTCCCATCCACGGTGCTCACTGCTCCTGGTCCATTCATTCGGGCTCTGAGCCAGCGGTTCTCAACCTGTGGGTCGCGACCCCTTCGGCGGCGGAACGACCCTTTCACGGGGGTCGCCTAAGACCATCCTGCATATCAGATACTTACATGGCGATTCACAACAGTAGCAACATGACAGCGATGAAGCAGCAACGGAAGTAATGTTACGGTTGGGTCACAGCAGGAGGAGCTGCATTTAAAGGGCCAGAAGGTTGAGAACCTCTGGCTCAGAGACGCGGGCGCCCCTCTCCCTCTCCTGCCTGCAAACCCCTGCTCACCCCGAGAGCGCATTCCACAGGGTCATGCACCCAGCCATTCCTCGTAAACGGGGGGATAACGCGGGTGCAAGAGAACACGGGAGCCACAGGCCTCAGGTCCCTTTCTGATGTTTACTCTGAGGGGCGGGGGACAAAACACTGAAACACGGCGAGCCTGGGTTCGGGGACCGGGCACGGAACGCAGAGAACCCGCTCAAGATTCGCGACCCCGAATTCGGTGCAGCCCGCCCGCCAGGAACCGCATCCTCAAGCAGATGGAGAGGTTCTGCATTTTTTTAAATGGCGGCCATGCAAATCAGCATGTCCCTTGACGCCTCCTCCAAATAACCTCAATTTTTTTTCCCCTAAAAAGGAGAGAAGCCTTCAGTACACTGGGACTTGAGGCCCGACTTCACGGCCAGGGACGTGTGGCGGCGTCTGGGCTCAGCCTGCCTGGGCCCGGCCGCACAGGGCTCCCGAAGGGGCAGCGGCGGGCGGAGCGCTGAGGAGCCCTCTCCGGGGCCCGCTTGCCCGCAGGACCCCCACACGCCCTGGTCCTTTCTCCCTCCTTCACAGGAACGCCGTGCGCCTTACAAAGGGCGACGGCGAGAGGAGGCTGCACGCACCGCTCACCTCAGCCCTCCGGCTCGTTCCATGGGTGCGGAGCCTGACGCGCTCTTGCACTCGCGACAGTTCCTACCGCCGCTCCCACGGGTGCCCCGCCTCCGAGCCGCCCATTGGCTGCTTCTGAAACTTTGCCCCACCCCTTCCGGGTGGGGCGGAAACAGAGTCTCCCATTTCCTTCTCGCTGATTGGTGGTATGGAAAATCCGGCCATGACGTCGAGAGAGCCCGAGCCAATTAGAGCACACGAACTGTGAGTTTCCGAACCCCCGGATCCAGACCAGAAAAGAGGTGGCCGCGGTACGTGGTAGTCTGACGCGGAACGTGGTTTCTGGGCGGTCGTGTCCCTCACCCGCCACCGTCCCTCCTGTGGTTCCCACGATGCCGATGTACCAGGTAAAGCCCTATCATGAGGGTGGCTCATCTCTCCGCGTAGAGCTCCCCACCTGCATGTACCGGCTCCCCAACGTGCACCGCCCGACCAGCGGCCCGGCGCAGAATGCGGACCACGTGCAGGTAGGAGCGCGCGCCCCTCCTCCCCTCCCGCCCTCCGTTCAGTGCGCAGGCGCCAAGGCCTTCGGACAACTCAGTGCGCAGGCGCCGTGGCCTAGCCAGCCGTGATGCGCTAGTAGGGCCCGGGGTCCCCGCAGGCCCGGGTTGTATATCACTCTTATAATTTCACTTATAACTACTTAAATTTTACTCACAGAAAAGTGAGTAGCACGTAAATGACCATTTAAAGTATAACCAGTGTCACCAGGTTAACACACGTTGTCAGTGGCCCACTTAAATTACCCCCAAGGGCCCGACTTCCGTGGTCACGTCCTGCTTTTCCCTCCTACTGCGCCACCTAAGGATGCATCCCTAAGCCACGTGAATGGAAGCATGCAGGCTGGTGGCTTGTGTCTGGCTGCCGCTTCTAGACATGATTTCAGGACTCGCTTTGTTGAGTGAAATGAAGTCTTCGTCTTCTGCGGGTCTGCTGTCCCATTGTGTAACCCCGCGGTTTGCCCATCCCACTGCTCATGGATGCCGGGCCCTTTGCATTGTAAGCTACTTCATTGTGCAGTGAATGTTTTTGTACAGGAGCAGGTACAGGGTATTTTACTAGGGGTGGAATTGCTGACTCCGCAGGCAGGTCTGCCTTCAACGGTAAGTACTAGGTGTTGTAAATTGCTTTGCAGAGTGGTTGCCCTGATGTGGGCTCTCACCAGCAGTGTGTAAATTTCCTGATGCTGGCATCCTCCCCCTTCTGTAGTAGATGATGGCAGTGTGGGTAGACAGATAATTAGAAATCCAGCATGAGGAGAGCTACTGGAAGAATAAACTGCTTCCAAATACATAGGAAACAAGTGGGTAAACACATAGGCCAAGTCATGGTCTAGTCTCAGCAAGAAAAACAACATCCCAACATTAAAAGGGATGATAAGCAGATTTGAGCGTTTCCTCATGCCTCAGATTAAGGGGGTGAGATCCAGCTATGCTGGGGCCCTATTATTATTAACTAGGGGCCCAGTGCACAAAAATTTGTGCACTCGGGGTGGAGGGAGTCCCTCAGCCCGGCCTGTGCCCTCTCACAGTCTGGGACCCCACAGTGGATGTCCTATGATGGCCCCAGTCTGCCAGGCACCATGTGTGTGTGTGTGTCACCACTGGGGACCTGCCCCCAGCCGCATCTGAGGCTCGGAGCAGTCCTCCTGTGTGTGTCTACCTGCTGGGGGCCTGTCCCCAGGCACACCATCAAGGCTTGGAGCAGGCACCCCCTCTATGTTGATCTCTCAGACTCTTGCCCTCCCCTGCATGTTCTCTTTTTTTGAGCTGTGGCCAGGGCTGGGTGCTGCCTGCCTCCCAAGCTTGCCTACTGCCCATCTTCCTCCAGCCACCAGAAAGCAGGGAAAACCCCGCCTCGTGGTCAGGCCAGCCTTTTCCTGCTCCCTGATCCCTGGAAGGGACCTGG
>PVJC01025808.1:0-24458 GCA_004026665.1 Murina feae | reverse complement strand
ATGTCATGGGGCCTTGAAATAAATGTCACAGATGCTTTTCTCTACTTTTATTATGTGAAATAATAAAAACTACTTTTTGCAGCTGTTAGTGGGACTTATTTTACGTGCAGTCTAATCATACTGACACCATTGAATTAACAAAAAAGATATGGTGTGAACTGAAGACAGCTGTCTATTTTATTGATATCAGATACATACCTGGGGATACTAATATTATATTAGTACAATAGTTTTTGGAGTGCCTCAGCACCATCTAAGGGAAGTTAAAGTTTTGAATTTATTAAGAACTCTTATTAGATTGCAAACCAATTTAAAACTCATTGTTAAACTTCCTGACAGCTCTCAAAATCTGTCATTTTTTATCCTGGCAATCCCCAGTCTCCGTGACAGGTCTTTGCAAGTATTAAGATGCACAAATATTTGCACATAATGTTGATTATTGAATGTATGGGTGGATATTTAAACACTTTGTTTATATCTGAGAGATGTAGGCAAAATAGTTAAGTAATAGAAGCATGGTTGGTTGAATGGAAACATTAAATCTGAAATAATCTAAAGTAGGCAAATGCTTCCTTTTCCTTGATTTACATTTTTATTGTAATGAAATATGCATGCTTTTTTCATAGCCATACATTTAATAATCTCTAGGCTCCATCCTGGGTACCTTAATAGCTACATTTAAGGCAGACTCTAAATGCAATGATTCATTTTCGAATAAAATGACATCTATTTTTTGAAAACGACTACAATTCTACTGGGCGTTGTGATCATGAATGTTCAGATGGTGAAAGGAGTGATGTGAAGGATGAGAGAAAAAAGAGCAATGCTATTATACATGTAAATGAATAGTAATTATATATGCATATATAATTATCATATACTAGAAGCCCAGTGAGCAAAATTGTGCAGCTCGTCCACCCACCCACCGCCCTGCCTAGACCCTAACCTCTCCATGCAAAGCTCCAGCATGCCTGGCCCAGACCCCCAACCCCTCTAGCCTTCTGTGGCCACTTCAAGCCGCATCCTTAGTCCCTTGGGTCACCTTGGGCTGGTCCCGCCTTCTCTAGGCACCTTCCCACTTCCGCCCCATCTACAGAGCAACATGGCGGCTCCACCCAGTCATGGCGACAGAGAAGAGCTGGAAACCTCCCACCTGCTGCGCTGCGCTCCTTCTCCAGGCAGGAAGCAGCGGGGCACTCTGAGTGTGAGCAGTGGGTGGCGAAGGACTGGTGACTGACGGGGATTCTACGGCTCTCACTCACCACCCTCCCAGGCATGGGCCTCCTCCTGGCGCCTCCCCACTTCCACCCCATCTCTGGGAGCAATGCCCCTCCTTGTACACTCAGGCAGCCTCCTTCTCAGCCATCATGACTGTGACATCTTTAGAACAAATTAGCATATTACTTCTTTATATCCTATATAATAAAAGGGTAATATGCAAATTGACCGTAACAGCAGAACAACTGGAAATGACTGGTCATTATGAAACACAACCACATGACCACCAGGAGGCAGATGCTCAATGCAGGAGCTGCCCCCTGGTGGTCAGTGTGCTCCCACAGAGGGAGCTCTACTCAGCCACAAGCCAGGCTGACAGCTACCAACACAGCGGTGATGGCAGGAGCCTCTCCCACCTCCTCAGCAGCGCTAAGGATGTCCAACTGCAGCTTAAGCCTGCTCCCCGCTAGGAAGTAGACATCCCCCAAGGGATCTAGGGCTGCCAGAGGGATATCTAACTGCCAGCTTAGGCCCCATCCCCTGGGGAGCAGGTTTAAGCCAGCAGGTGTACATCCCTCAAGGCATCCCAGACTGCTAGAGGACACAGGCCAGACTGAGGGACCCACCCCCAAGCGCACAAATTTTTGTGCACTGGGTATCTAGTATATAGATAATTATCAGTCATATATATATATATATATATATATATATATATATATATATGACTATCTTTCTTGTTCTTTGTACATCTTATTTAGTTTTCATATTCTAGGGTATATGAAATATATCCTACAATATATATATTGTAAGATTCATATTCATCCTGCTCGCTATCGCACCTTCTAGTACATGAACAGAGAGAGAGAGAGAGAGAGAGAGAAACAGGAGAGAGCGAGAGGACAGAGAAAAATTAGAAACATTTATTAGGACTGAGGACTTCTCAATTTTTCCAATAGAATCATTACAACAAAGAGGAGGAAACCCAATGTGATTCCTTTATATTGGCTTCACATTTTGATTAAGAAATGATGCTTCTGACATTTTTTAATTGTGCAAGCAGCTCCACTGTAGTTTTAGTCTTATTTTAACAATTAAGCAAGACTTATTTAATATATCACCTCACCTTAGTTATAACAGAATTATATTATATCATATTTGTATTCATTTTCTCAACCAAGTATAAAGTCAACATTTTCTCCACTTTTATCCAAATTGCTTTGGTTACCTTGGGCATAAGGCCCTAATGGTTAAAAGACTTTAAGAGGAAATTTCTTCCTAATTGAAAGAGGTATTACAAAAGTTCAAAAATAATTTGAGGAAGTTATCAAATGAATCTGTAAGCTGTTACATAAAGAAATTATATTATATTTATATTTGCATTTGTATTTATGCTTATATTAAATTTATTCTTTAGATAGGGGTAGATTGTATAGTATTCAACATGAGAATATAGTCTCAACATAAACAGGTGCATCACCATTGCTTAGGAAAATATTACAGTAGTTCCCTTTTATCTGTTACTTCTGTTACCCATAGTCAACCATAGTCCAAAAATATTAAATGGGAAATTCCAGAAATAAACAATTTATAAGTTTTCAATTGCTTGCCATTCTGAGTAATGTGATGAAATCTCACACCATTCATCACTCTCCTCTGCCCCTTTCTCTTTTACTTTCCCAACAAAATCTAGGAGAAGTTCTCAACTTTATTATAATCAAATCATTATCATTTTTCCATTCTATTATTTGCCCCAGCTCATATTGAATCAATAGCTGTGATAAACTTCCAAAGACCAGAAGCTGCCTATCTAAGTAGCAACTGTTAACATATTCAAATACTTATAAAAATTCAGTCTTCTGTCAAAGTTAATATACACGTAAAGGTAAAAAGAGCACATAATGTGGTTATCAGGTCTGAGGAGGGATAGGTAATTATTGCTAATGGGTATAATTAGCAATTTTCTTTTGGAGATGATGAAAATGTTCTAAAGTTATATCGTGTTAATAGTACAATTGTGTTAACTGTAAATATACACAAAACATTAAAATTTACACTTTGTGCACGTTAATTGTATGATATATATATACATAATATCTTAATAGAGCTATTTTTATATCTCACTCATATGTAAAATCTAATGAACAAAATAAACTGATGAACAAAATAGATCAAGAGACATAGAAGCATGGAACAGACTGGTGAATCCCAGAGGGAAGGCAAAGGTGGGGGAGTGGGTGGGGAGTAAGAAACCTTAACCAGGGAACATATACGCATAACCCATGTACAGAGACAATAGATTGGTGAAGGTCTGGCAGGAGTGGGTGCAAGGTGGAGAGGATCAAGGGAAAAGCAAACCAAGGGGACATCTGTAATACCTTCAACAATAAAGATAAAATTAAAATAAAAGGCATATAGCACCAACAAAGGAAATTTCCACTAACAAAGGACTTCACCAAAGTTGTCATCAGCTGCCTTAGAAATACCTTAATATTCTGTGCCCATAACATTGTTGTTAGCAATCCCACATTGAGGTAGGTTTTTCTGTTCAGTCACTGATGCAGTCACCATCCTTCTTCATGGGGACTAGGATGCAGGCAGGTAGGCAGTACCACCTAGAGGAATGGTGTTAAGTTACACAAGGCCAATTCCTTATCAGAAATGCACTAACCAGATGATCACTTCATCTTTCTAAGAAAGGAATAAATAAGAAATAGAAAGGGCTTTTCTCCTGAAATAAAGCACTAGAAAATAGTGAATATTTATTTCTTCCAATCTTCATTATTCCTTGTCTTGAGAGCAGGATGCATTCAGTATTTAATTGACTAGGAATATTATATACAAAGATATGATATGTTTTTAACTTTGGGGAAAGAAAGTTACTAATTTAGTTTATCATATCCTTCTACTATCCATATATCCAAACATACATGTCTATAATAACTTTCTTCATTAAATATTTGGGATTTATCATTTAAACCCAGTTTTTGTTTCTAATTTCTTCTACTTCTTTCCTTCCTTTCTTCTTCTTTTGGTCCTCCTGCTACTACTACTTCTTTTTCCTTCTTCTTCATCTTCATCTTCTTTCTTCTTCATTCTTCTTAACTTTCTCCTTCTTTTACTTTCTCTTCTTCTTTCTCTTCCCCTCTATCTCTAATCTTTTTCTCTTTCTTATGTTATAACGAGGGTCCCAGTGCACAAAAATTTGTGCATGGGGGAAGGGGGGTCCCTCAGCCCGGCCTGTGCCCTCTCCTAGTCTGGGACCCCTCTGGGGATGTCCACCTGCTGGTGTGCCTGGCCAGCCTGGGTGAGGGGCCAATGTCTCTTTGCAAGGTGGCCAAGCTCACCATTGGAGACCCTCACCCCAGGAGGTATGGCAAGCCTGGGTGAGGGGCTGAGGGCAGTTTTCAGGCTGGCCACAGCTCCCACTGACCCTACGGGCCACCCGCCTGGGAAGCCGATGGTGGGGTGGCAATGGCCACCCCATGGCCTGCCGGGCAGGGGCCTCGGGGGCTGGCCGCCTGGTCCCTGTGCCCTGGAAGGCTCCTGCCTGGGAAGCCGAGGGTGGGGTGGCGCTGGCCACCCCATGGCCTCCCGGGCGGGGGCTGAGGGTTCGGCCACCTGGTCCCCGTGCCCCATGGAAGGCTCCCGCCGGGGAAGCCAATGGTGGGGTGGCACTGGCCACCCCATGGCCTCCCGGGCGGGGGCCGCGGGGTCCAGCCGCCTGGTCCCCGCCCCCCCCAGGCTCCCACCTGGGAAGGCATCTGCAGGCCCAAGGCACCAGATGCCTTCCCAGGATGGAGGCTCCCAAGATGGTGAAGGCCGAAGCCCAGAGAAGTCACACACTGGGGCTGTGGCCTCCGCCATCTTGGCTGGGCTAATTTGCATACAGCAGCTCTGATTGGCTGGTGGGCGTGGCTTACCCCCATCCCAGAGAAATGGTTAATTTTAATATTATGCTTTTATTAGTTAAGATGTACTATCTTAGTTACTTAATCCATTTATATATTTGCTTAGAATATATGAATGGTTCTTACTTTAGTTCCAGCATTTATTCTGAACCTATAAATTCATATCTCAAATAGCTGCCAAAAGTTAACATAAATAAATATGCTACTAAACTATAATTCAAATTGTTCAATACTGAATATAGTGCCTTATTTTCTAAATAAATTTGTCATTTTGTTTTTTAATGTGGAATCAACTTGGCTCATTTTGTCAGCATTTTCCAAGGCATTCAAACCAACATTTTTAATAACATTTTCTAGTCATTTCTTTTCCTCAGCATTCTTATTTCCTGAATCACACTTAATTTCAAGCTCCTTACTGCCCCTACTGCAAATGTTGCAAATTATATATGTACACACACACATACATATATCCTCAGCATTCTTCACTTGGATAATTGTAATAATGTCCATACTATTTTCCCTATATCTCTGAAAAATAGCCTTGCTAGTTTATCCTTAAGACTTCTGGAAAATCCAATTATCTCACTTGCATATTTAAAACATCTATTGCCTCTGAAGTATAATCTGCCTTTCTAATACAAGTCATTTCTCTGTTGGGCTAAACTGATACTGCCTGTGTGTGAAGTATATTTCTCTACAGCATACAAATACATGTGTTTATTTTTAACCTTTTACATTTGTTCAATCTAAACCATACAGCACTCCTTATTTATTTAAAACTAGGGGCCCGGTGCACAAAAATTTGTGCACTCGGGAGGTCCCTCAGCCTGACCTGTGCCCTCTCACAGTCTGGGACCCCTCTGGGGATGTCAACCTGCTGGCGTGTCTGGTCAGCCTGGGTGAGGGGCTGATGGCTGTCTCCAGGCTGGCCAAGCCCCCCAGTGGGATCCCTCACCCCATTGGGGTGTGGCCAGCCTGGGTGTGGGCCTGAAGGCCATTTTCAGGCTTTGAGGCTGCCCACAGCTCCCATTGACCCAGGGTCCCAGCAAGGCTGGCTGGAAGCAGGTTCTGGGGTTTATTTATCTTCTATAATCGATACTGTTCCTTTAAGCTGAGGCCTAGGCAGGTAACGAAGCCTCCTGTTGACTTCAGCTTCAAGGCTTCTATAATTGAAAGAATGTTGCCTTAGTAGACTCTAGGCAGGCAGTTTCCTCCATCGCTGGTGCAATGGAAGCCTGCTGTTTGCTTCAACTCTGAGGCTTCTATAATTGCAACAATGTTGCAACTATGTTGTTGCCTGAGCCTGGAGAAGCCCAGCCAGTGGCAGACAATTTACTCCTGGTGCAATGGAAGCCTATGTTTACTCCAGCTCCATGACTTTTGGCCTCCATCTTGGCTGGGTTAATTTGCATACAGCCGCTCTGATTGGCTGGTGGGCGTGGCTTAGGCATCCCATAGAAACGGTCAATTTCAATATTACTCTTTAGATAAACATTGTCTTTCACATATCAACTGAGTGTTTATGTCCCCTCACACTCAAATGCATATATTAGAAACTAATTGCCAAAGTGATGATATTTGAAAGTGGAGTCTTTGGGAAGTGATGAGTCAGGAGGGGAAAGCCCTCATGGATGGAATTAGTGTCCTTCTAAAGGAGGAACCTGCGGGCCCTCTCATCTCTCCTGCCATGTGCAGACACAGAGCAAAGACGGTTGCCTATGAACCAGGAAGCAGTGTCTCACCAGACGTCTTTTTCTTAAACTTCCCACCCTCAATCACTATGAAAAATAAACTTCTGGCTCAGCTGGAGTGGTTAGGTGATTGAGTGTCAACCTATGAACCAGGAGGTCACGGTTTGATTCCTGGTCAGGCCACATGTTCAGGTTGTGGTCTCGATCCCCAGTGTGCAGCATGCAGGAGGCAGCCGATCAATGATTCTCTTTCATCATTGATGGTTTTTTTCTCTCTCTTCCTCTTTCTTCCCCTCCAAAATCAATAAAAATATATTACAAATGAATACATTTCTGTTGTTTATAAGCTATTAGCCTATCATATTCTGTTATAGCAGCCCAAACAGACTAAAAAAACATATATCAGAGTCTTATAGTTAAGCAAATCATAAAGTTTTCATAATGGCACATTATAAAATTTAAATCAGGATTTCTAAAATTATTTTAAAATTCAACATTTTAGTAGGTTTTACTCAATTAAAATGTCATATCTAATTTTTTTTTCAATTTAATGAGTACATATTTTTTTCAGGTTTAAAACAGACCTAGGTCACATTGATTCTAATAGTGTGAGTTCAAATATAAAACACCTAACAAATCCAGGCCACAGACTTACAAGATTGTTACAAGATTGCTATAACCGGTCAGGAATTCTGGGAGTTTTAATCCTGGTTCTGTCACCAACACGCTGCATGACCTTGACAAGTTAATCTATGTCTGTGTATTTTTACAAGAAAGATCACTGCTGTACCTAGGCCTGTTGCTGACAAACGCGTCATCACAGCACAGGGTAGCACACAAGGAAAATCGCCAATTCACAGAGTAGATGGTCTGAAAGAGAATGTGAGGGGCATTCAGCTTACACATTGAGCCTCAAATCGTACACATAAACCACCAGACAAAACCTGCCGTTCAGTGCCAGCTGGCTGGAGTCCCAGGGAAGAGGCATCTGTTTTAAAATTGAAATAAAAACTTCAATACAAATGATTTCCTGCAGATTTTGATCATTATTAAATGTTCTTGTATCTTAACACTATTTTATATACATTCAATAAATATTATGTTATATTCTTGAAGATGGATTGTTAAATTCACGATTCTTCAATTATTTTCTTCCAAAGTTTGATTTCGTATCTTATGTCTGTATTTTTTCCTAATAATATCTGAAACTTTTTTTCTAATGACAAACACATTGAATTATACCTGACTATAGCCTGCACACTGAGTTCAGGAAAACTTATACTTTGCTCTCATACATGCAGACTTTGAATAAATTAAATCTTAGGGTAATCTTATATAGTTTAGATTCATAGAGCTTCTTTTGACAGACAGTATTCTTAAAGGGTGGGGTTAATTGCCTTCAACACAAATATTTTCTTTACAATTCTATACTATGTACCCTTATCCTAAATATTTTAAACAGCCATTGGATTATAAGAAATAGTGTAATATAGCAGAATTAATTAACTTTGAGAGAAGTGCTAAGCCAACAGGAAAAATCTAGGCAATAAACGCACTTGATCCCTGCTAAACTTGTTTGGCATGTGAAAATCCAACATTACACCAACTGGGTTTGTGAGAGAACGATAGCATTTGTAATAACAATGGCTTAAAAGTTGCACTCACCTATGTATGAAGTATATATACATTTGAGTATGAGAATTTAGAAAAACATAGTAACTCACCAGTCTTAGCTATGAAAGAGTCACACTTATGAAACTCTTAGTCTCATATCATTTGGGGTTCTTCACATACTACTTAGAGGTTCACTCACACAACCCTTTTAGGTCCAGCTTTACTGGAGTGTAATACATACGTAATAAGATGAATCTATTTTAGTTGGTTAGTTCATTCAGTTTTGACAAATATACTCACGTTTATGAGTAGTATTCCTATAAATTTTCAGTTTCTTTAATAGACTTGAAAAATTGCTTCCTCCATTTACAGTCAGTGTCTCACCCAACCTGGCTCTAGGCAACCGCTGGTTTGTTTTCTGCCAGTCCAGATCAGCAATCGTCAACATTCTCCACCTCATGGCGCACGTAAACTAATTACTAAAATCCTGCAGCACACTGAAAAATTTATATTTTTGCTGATCTGATAAAATAAATAGGTATAATTTTGACTCATGCACACTGGATGCCTATTGTATTGGCTGTATGTTTGTTTGTTTTTTAATCTGACAATCTAAGGGAAAATAAGTCAGTGGCCTGAGTAAATAGGTATTGCATGTTTTCTCTCTTTTTTTTTTTTTTGTCACATCAGTTGAAAATCACTGGTTTAGATTAGTTTTGTATAGTTTTGTATTAGTATTTCTTTAGCTTATTGAATCTGTGTGTGATTTTTGTAATAAGTCATTTTATTTGCCAATTGTGTCAGTAACCAGAAGTTTCATTTTACAGATGGGGAGGCAAAGACATTCAATGTCTACTAGTAAGTGGGTTAGCTGCAATTCTATGACTGGTTGGAAGCAAAGTCAATGTTAATAGTTAATTTTTCTAATTCCTCGATCAGGGATTTTTTATCTTCATTACTCGGGATACACCACAAATAATGAAAAACGCAATGTAATAAACATGTAATAATTTCTCCCTGTACTATGCTGATTATTCAAAAAATAAATTTAATTCTTCTTTAATGTATATATTTTTTTATTTTTTTTGGGGGGGGGTTATGAGAAATTTTCTTTTTTATTGTTTAATGTATTAGATATGTCTCCCTTTTCAAAAATCCTTTATACACTGAAGTGACATTTTAACAGAGGCTGATATTTCAAGTATCATTTAGAAACATTCTAATTCTACCAATTTGAATCGTATTTGGAGCTGCTCTTAGTAACATGAAACTTTTCTTTAATGATCCTATAAGAACAGCCACGGATCTATTTTCATGTTGAAAGTCACATATTTTTAATGGGGAAAAGGACAACGGCCTTTTGTTTATATGTTTTTAAAATGGATCAAATAATGGCTTCTTTACTAAAGGGATTCCACTTAAAAAGAGTATATACATATAGTAAGATATCTTTTCCCTTAGGTCTTACTTATCACAAGTACATTCCAGATAGTTTTTTTCTTTAAACCTACATCCATCTCCAGAAAAATTAAAATCATGGTCAAGGGCACCACTCTGCTCCCAGAAAACGGGCATCGATATGGAAATGACAATCACAAGTAAATGTACCTCTCTGGAACTTAGAGGAGATTCAAGGTAAAAAATAAGAAAACAAGATACAAATTTGGGAATTAACCTCTAATTTGTATTGAGAAACGATGGGACTGCTTGAAACTCGAGCTATGAATCCTGGCCGGCATTGCTCAGTGGTTGAGCATCAACCTATGAACCAGGAGGTCAGAGTTCGATTCCCAGTCAGGGCACATGCCCAGGTTGCAGGTTCAGTGCCCAGTGTGCGGCATGCAAGAGGCAGCTGATTCTTTCTCATCATGAACGTTTCTCTCTCTCTCCCTCTGCTTCCCTCCATGAAATCAATAAAAATATATTTAAAAAACAACATGAGATATTAGCATGAGAAGCAAACAATACCCTGTCCTGATTCCTAAGGAATTTGACCAGTTAGAGGCCAGGCAGAGTAAAGGCACCTGAGAAGGGGTGACAGAGGTGTGGGGGGAAGCCTATAGTTTATGGAAACAGTTTTGTTCAAACACTATGTGCCAAATCACACTAGAGTAGACTGTCAGAAACAAGATGACAAAGTAGGCACATCACAGAGGATAGGACTCTGTCAGCAGTTTATACGTCTGGGGAATAAACTTGTGGAAAAAGCTGGCTATAGGGTCAAGACAGTAGTAATTGCCTTTGGGATAGATACTATCACATGTCTAAATGCCGATAGATGGACTGATCCCAAATATAGGAGGGTTGAGTGTGCATAAGCAGGGGGAAATAACTAATGAAAGTCATTTCCAAAAAATGAGGAAAAATCTTATATAAGAGGAGGGAGGAAGTAGTGAAGAATTAAGGCAACATTATAGATTTCTTGTGGGATAAGCAGTGGTTATTGCTCGATGAATGTATTTACACTTTGAGACATGAGAAAAGGTCATTAGCTGAGAACAAAGGTCCATTTAGCAATTTTTGTTGAGAAGGTATGAAATGGCTATGGAGAGTAGTTTCTGGTTGGTTTGTTTTTCTTCAGCTACACTAAAACATGGGACTTCTATGTTTCAGATATTAATAGCAGCCCAATATTATTTTGGCCTTAAATATGGTGTGTAAAGAGGAAGAAATTGAAAAGAATGTAGGGGTTAACTTTAGATATGTGCTCTCTTTTCCAAAGCCAAATGATAAAAGAAGCATTCAATACCAACCTAGTAGCTCCTGTCTTATTCCATTGTGTTACTGGTCCTTTTGGAATTCTGCAACACAATGCAGGGCATTGCACAAAGCAAGAGAATTTCCATAAGGCTTGTGATGTTATGCAGAGCTGGGAAGACAGTTATTCCTCATCACCAGGAATAATCATAAAGGTAAGGTTATGTTGAATATCGTACGCCCTTGAAACCATTATTCTTAAAATGACCTACAATTTTCCACGCCCATATGTTTGTGCTTTTTGAATCGAAACTGTCCCTTTCAAAAACAGGACAGCATTGTAACATTCCATTGGTGCCCTGTGTTGTTTCATCAGCTGTTCACTATTGGCCTGTGCCATGGATATTTCTGGCCTAAAAAGAATGAACAGGTGGTGTGAAGGTAAGAAGCCGTGTGGATGCTAATGTGGCATCACTGTCTGCAGCGCAAGAGGGAGTGTTTCCAGATTTGAGGGCCGCCAATCTACATAGTTGGCACCTGCGATCGAAACTGGAACACCATTTTGAGAGCGGGCGTGCTGCCATCGTAACAGATGGTGATGGGCACTGACAGCCAAGTGATCATGTATGTACATCGGTTGTGGGTGTTGACAGCAAGCTGGTCATTTAAGAAGGTCAAACAGCGGTCTGTCCAGAGCTTCCACAAATAATAACAGGGGTTGCTCTTTATTTCTCCTGTTCTATTATTTTCTTACTTACAATTACTTAGTTCACTCGGGCTGAGAATTTTACTGCAATTGATAGAACTCATAGCAGATGCCCCGAATCTGGAATAAATAAAACAACTAACTTAATAGCAAAACAACATCAACAACACACACACACACACACACACACACACACGCTTATATGTCACATAAAATGTGCTGGTTTACGGGTAAATTACATGTAATATATTCATTTTAAGTAGTAAATGTATTTTGGTAAATGTATTCACAAACAGCTCTCAATGAGCACTTAGTGAGTCTGGCTTATTATTTATTAATTTTAGAAAATAAGTACATTGTTGCAACCCTATCAAAAGTCTAGAGAGTATTTTCCTATCATTTCTTCATTAGCTTATGGAATTTCCTCCCTTTGAATACTGGAAGGATCTGTGACTTATTCTAACTAATAGTACATGACAAAGATGTTGCCATTTTATTTCTATTATTACATTACATAACTTTGATTTTTATCTTGCTAGCGGGCTGGCCTTACTGCTTTTTCGTTTTGCCTTCTTTGAGCAAGCAAATGGCCATGGTGCAGGAGTCCATGTGGTAAGGAATTAAGGGTTTCCCCTATCAACAGCCAGCTAAGAGGTGAGGCGGACTTCTGAATAATAGCAAAAAATAAAAATGAGAGAGAGAGAGAGAGAGAGTGAGTTAGTTTCCTATTCGAGGAGATTGCAAAGGACTGAATCCTACCAAGAACCACGTGAAGGTGGAAGCTGATCCTTCTCCAGAGTAAACTTTGACAGACTCCTAGGTCTGGCTGCTACCTTGATTGCAGACTTATCAGATCTTGAAGCAAAGTACTAAGCTAATTCCTGCTTGGATTCCATACTGCAGAGGCTGCAATAACAAACATGTGCTGACTTAAGCCACTATGTTTGTAGTAATCTGCGGTGCAAAATTAATAACTCATATAGTATTTATTTGCTAAGGAATTAAAAAAATTAGATAATGAAATCATATGTATGGGCTAGCAATGCAAATAGAGTTGAATAGAGGAGATTTTCTTTAAAATAGAGTAAGTATTTTTGGCATCCCTAGAAGACAGAAGGAAGTATGATCCATAAAGAAAATATGAATGCTAGAGAAAATGTTGATACAGGCATAAAATAGAAATTTCTGCCCTTTAAGTCCTCACATTTTATAAACTTTCTTTTTTATCTTTAAATTCACATCAATTTTCAAAGTGATTGGTATGTACCAGATTGTCCCTAAATTTAATGAATAATTGTAAAATGATTGAAAATTGGGTGAATTATGTGATAGAAAATAATAATACTGAACTTCTGCAAAACAGATTATTAGTGAATACTTGATTAAATAAGATTGAATATTTGTGGTAATTATTATAAGAACAGCTGTCATTTACTTTGTATTGCTTATGGGTGTGTAATAAGCAATTATTTTATATGCATTATTACTTTTAATACAACAACATTAGCAGTTAGCCACTGTTTTATTGCAATATACATATTAACATGGTAAAGCTTAGGTATGCTAACTAATTGTGTTGTGTCTCAGGGTCTCTTAACTCTTATAAGATGATGAACTAGGTTTTAATCGTAGGGCTGTCAGATTTCAAAGACTGTTCTGCACCACTACAAAAGGCTAGACAAATGATGAAAGACAAAGTTTGGTAATATAGTTTTAAATTAGCAATTAAAAATAATAAGAACCCCCAGAACACACACACATGGGTTATAATCATAGCTCCATCACTATTCATTATGAAACTTAAAAAAGTATTTTAATTTCTAAAATAAGAACTATTCAAAAAGTAACCTAACGTTTTGAATGTAAAATTCCATAATTATGAAAGAGCATATGAGGTATATTTTGAGATTCATGGATTAGGAATTAAGATACATAACATTTCTACTTTTTTTAGATTTTTAATTAAAGGTTACACTGGAGGTTACATCATTTTATATTCCACTTTCTTATTTCATTTGATGATCTGAAAGTTATTTTAGCAATTTGTTTTGAATGTGCTAAAAATAAAGGATTTTATGTTCTAGGAAAGTAGAGGGGAATTATTCAATGTTTCCTAAAAGGTTAATAGGGTGGATTAGAGTGAGATGGAAATATTGTGCTTTAATCAGAGGGACAGGTGCCTCCTTGTTGTGGAAGGGATGAAAGGAGAATTAAAATTATCAATTTGAGTGTTCAGGGAGTTACTACCTCATCAGTTTTATTTGCTTTCCTATATGAGGTAAGTGCATTAGTTTAAAGGCAGGAAAGGAAAGAAAGAAAAAAGATATAGTCTGAAATGACTTTAAATATATAGGAGTAGTGAAAAAAGAACCAAGTTCCTTGATTATTAAAAAATCTGAGATTAAGAACTAGTTGTCATTAGTGACTATAAATGTATAGTACATTGGTACTTATTTGATTTTATCCATTAGCATTTAGTTGTATGGGGCAGGTTTAGAGAAGTTACATAGAGATGTTTTATACATGAATAGATATTATTTGGTAAGTTACAAAATGATAGAAGGGTAAGGAAGTTAAAAGAACTAAAAAGAAATGGCCCATGAATCTTAGTTGTATATAAAGAAAGATATAGTCTATGATGATAAAAGACTATGGTTAGAATTGGGATACCTATCACAGTAACTTCAAGGGTGTTTTGTTTCCCAGTGATCCAGCATGTGACCATAGGAAGGGTGACAAAAAATGTAATAAAGAAAGTTACTTACAGGAGATGATAATTTTCATCAAGAACATGAAGACTTCCTGATAGATTAAGAGGAATTCTATAGATCAGGTGAGATGTTAAATAAATGAAGATAATATCTATAAAAGTGGATGATTGCAGGATGAATGACTGTAGAAAGAGTTCTATCAAGATGGCACAATCAATAGTGAAATTTTCAAGAGTATAGGAGAGAAATAGTGTTGGAATAAGGTGCAGAGTACCCTTATATTTCAACATGAGTTATAACGGAACATAAAAGAATAAAAAGCCTCTATTTGAGAAGATTGGAAAGGAAGCATTGTGCTCCATTATGAAACAGAGTTAGAAAAAAGTTTCAGACAATAAACGTTAAGACTACAATTTAAGATGTTGACATTGGAGTAGAACATTCAGCAATGTTAGAGGAGTGAGGGAATGGAGAAACTCCATTAGGCAAAGGAAATGTAGAGGATTGCCACAGAGAAAAGAATAAACTACAAAATCTAGGCTCCAAGGAGGTTACATGTTGAGCACTGACCAAGAGCAGTAGTGATAAGGAGTACAATTGATTTAGTTCTGACATTGTCTTTTTTTTAAATATTTTGTTGATTTTTTACAGAGAGGAAGGGAGAGGGATAGAGAGTTAGAAACATCGATGAAAGAGAAACCTCTATCAGCTGCCTCTTGCACACCCCCTACTCCTACTGGGGATGTGTCCACAACCAAGGTACATGCCCTTGACCGGAATTGAACCTGGGACCTTTCAGTCTGCAGGCCGACACTCTATCCACTGAGCCAAACCGGTTAGGGCTAATTCTGATATTTTCTTGCACAACAGGGAGAATGTTTACATCTGATCAACAAGAGCAGAAACCTGAAAGGGACAGCCCCTAAGTTATGGTATGGAGCTGGGCTTTACTCTTCCTGAGTTAATACAGTGGAGGATGCACCAAGAGGCACGATTCCTGCTGGTGTGAGAAGACAGTGGCTCAGGTAGCCATTATGGAGCTCATCTGTATTGGGGCAATGTTCTGCCAGGTTGAATACATTGGTTCATTGATTTGCCATTTGTCAAGGTATTGCCTTATTTGAAAGAGATGTTACAGTGATTAGAAAGTTTGGATTCTATAAAATAATGTAAAATATGGTAATTGCAGTGCATTAGAGAGAATTCCAAAAATGAAAAGGAATATTCTAAGGCTGAAAGAAGATTGGTGTACCACATGCTTCGACTACTAGAGCTGCACTGCAAATTTGGTTCCAATAGCCAAACCACAAGTGGAGACATGATCAGTTAAACAATTCAAAGCAAACATTAAGAGCAAAAGAAACAAAATATTTTAAGTCAATACATTTTTGGATAACTAAGAAAATGTTTAATTAAAAATTGACCTCTCTTGAAAAGAAGTTGATGGAAAATAAAAAAGTATTCCTACAAATAATGGGAATATGTTATTAGGTTTACAAAAATAATATGCCTTATGTTATTTTTTAAAAATACATTTTATTGAATTTTTACACAGAGGAAGGAAGTTGGATAAAGACCTAGAAACATTGATCAGCTGCTAGAACCAAGGTACATGCCCTTGACCGGCATCGAACTTGGGACCCTTCAGTCCACAGACCAACGCTCTACCTACTGAGGCAAAGCGGCTTATTTCATTTTCATGCATCAATTTAGTCATCAGTAAAAAATGGAATTAAAATAGCACATACTTCGTGGTATCATTGTGAGAAATAAAATCTTTTTAACTACCTTAGCATTGGGGCTGACACATAAAGACTGATCATTTTTATTATTATCATAGACAGTGCTCCTTCTTATTGAACATCCTTCAAAGACTTCATGACTACAAAATATACCATCTCATGATTGTAGGTAAATTTTACATGTTAATAGTATATGTTAGTTTATTTATGTAACCTAGAATTGTGTTTTTCAATGGTTCTTTGTTTATATCTTCTAGCACTAAACTACAATATTTTTTAAAAATTTTGAGTGCTTTTTTAAATTTATGAGAAATAATCTACAAATAAATTATATGCATTTAGAGTATATAACATAATGATTATAAATATGTATATCCATTGTGAAATGATTACCAAGATCATCTACACTAATAAAATAGAAATATGTAAATTAACCATCACTTCATAATGCCCACCAGCCAATCAGGAGTGAATATGCAAATTAGTGGGACAAAGATGGCAGTGGCCATGGAGCCAGCCAGAGAAGGTGAAAGGCTTGGGTCGCCCCAGCAATGGAGGAAACCAAGCTTCCCACACACCTGGGCTGGCCTCTGAAGGAAGGGCCTGTGGGCAGCAGCCACAGAGCAGGTCAGAGTGTGGGGGAGGCTTGGTCGCCAGGGGCTACCCAAGCTCCTAGATGGCCACTGAAGGAGGGGCCTGCAAACTGCCCTCAGCCCCTCGCCCAGTCTGGCCATGCCACCATCGGGTGAGGGTTGCCACTGGGGTCATGGCCAGCCTGTAAACAGCCATCATCCCCTCACCCAGGCTGGCACCATCCCTAGTGGGAAGCCCCACTCAAATGGGGGCATGGCCAGCCTGCAAACAACCACAGGCCCCTTACCTAAGCTGCCCCACAATCTGAGGGGTCCCAGATTGGAGAGGGTACAGGCTGTGCTGAGGGACACACGCCACCCCCCTTCACAAATTTCATGCACTAGGCCTCTGGTTCAAAATAATATCTACATATATCATCTAATGCACCTTAATGCTGACACACAAAATGATTAACAATTATTAAAACACTATTTAATAAAATTAGCTGAGCTATTGATGTAGTTGATATATCTTTTTTTAGCTTATCATACTTAATTCAATATAAAATTTAGAATGTTCAGATAAATTAGTAGGTCATGTGTTCTTTTATACATCTTTCATAAATGCTTTATTAATTGCATCAGGTATTTGATAAAGTAGTATTTGGAAGTCTGAAGGTTCAAGGTGGTTTTAAATGGTAAGATAAGGTTCTATTGACTGGCAAACAAAATTTCCATGCTGCAAGAAATTGAAATATGCGTATTTTGTAATGCCTATTAATGGGAGATGTATGCTTTAGTAACACAGAAGTGTTAAGTATTTTTAGAAATAATTAAGACCCTAACAAGGACCTCCTAATCTTATCAACACAGAATGGAAGTTTACCTAAGTGGAAGGTCATACCTTCCTTAGGAATGGACCTGGGTGCATCTGTTTAAATAATACAATTAACTGGATATTCATGACCCTAAAGCTCTATGTCATATAGAATAAATGTAATTATTTTTAATTTGAAAAATATTCAATGCAATAACCTAGTGTGGTTTTAAAAATATCAATTAAATCATCACAGTAGCTTCATTTAAGCAAAGAGGTTATATAAAAACCTTAAAGGTGAAGAACATAATTTGGACTCTCCCATAATTATTGTATGGGATTGCTGCAGACATGTCACAGACTACTGAAAACAATTGGTAAAGAGGATAATTTTGTATTAGAAATAATTAATGGTAATCCTTGATTTCAGGCAATAATTAGAGAGCAAGAAGAATGGTCTGTTGAGGCTCCTCTGTCATAGGGTGAGTAATAACACCATAAAACTGGAATTAAAAAAAAGTAGCAATTGCTTAACTTTAATAGTGGGGGTATTTGAATTTGGAATTTGCAGAATTACAATTACTATGAAACACTTTTTACAATTTACAAAGAAGAGTTATGTGTAAAAATTTAAAATACATTCTTACATATTACTAGTAAAAATCTGTCTGATTTTTAAAGAGGCAGCATTATATATGAGGAATTGGAGATTGAAAATTTTGAACTAAGAGACAAGCTATACAGCTATTTGAGTCACTCAGCACTGAAATAAGGTAATCTGACCAAGTGATAAAATTGGCATAGAGAAAAATGGGTGAAGTGTATGCAAATGACCAATATTATTTCTCATATATGCTTGAAATATTTTTACTTTAAAAAGTAGCTAAAATCTAAAATTAACAATTAATTTCACTATTTTCTTTCTGAATAACCAGAGTTTATAGGAGATCCATATTCATTCACAATCTCTCCTTTTATCTTTAAACAAGTTAATTAAATAAGTTATTTAGATCCATGGACAGAAATTTTAATGGTTATTTTTCCTCACAGTCTTTTAAAGATGGTGCATATATTGTTGACATAGCTAAGCATGTCTGTATAAAAATGTTTTCAAGAAGATTTACTTATGAAATATATTAATCAATTAAGAAATACTTGTTATTGATGTCCATATTTTGTAGGTCACTAATGTTCACAAACAGATCGATGTTAATTGTTATTTGATGAAACTAAACATGGCAGGAATGCATTTCTAAATTTGATTTTGTGAACAATTATAATATGGTGAGTAAAAATCTTGAAATAAATCATTCTCACAAAATAATGAATTGATCAAATAGGTAGTGAACATAACTATTAATGATTAAATTTACCAAGGGGATCATAAATAATGACACCCAATAAATGTAGGTAATATTTTAATTACACATTCTTCTTTTTGGAAAACAAATTACTGAGTGAGATAGTTTGGGAATGAAAAGATCATTTTATGAATTATGACTGTTTTTGTATATTCATACAGAAACCCAAAATAAGAGCAGCTTAAACATGATATTTGAGTTATCTCAGTATCTAGAAATGGAGAGTCCAAGACTCTTCTGAAGGTTGCAGTTCACAAGGTTGTCCAGGGACTACACTCCTGCCATGGTGTTGATGTCATCCCCAGAATGTTTTCTTCACCTGTCTGGTTAAGGTATCTACACTAATAAAAGAGAAAGATGCAAATTGACCATACCTTCGCAACATCCACCAGCCAATCAGGAGTGAGGATGCAAATTAACTCACCAAAGATGGTGGGTTAATTTGCATATGCAGGCGCTGAGAGGCCAGGGGCAGGACATTTGCGTTGTCACCATGGCGACTACACAGGCTTTCTACACCGACCCAGCTGCTCAGGGCCTCTGGGCAGTGTTGGAAGGCAGAAAGCTGGCTCAGACCAGAGCAAAGGGGGTGCTGGGAGCCAGGAGAAGGAAGGCCCATTCTTGCATGAATCTTCGTACATCGGGCCTCTAGTTATTATATAACAGTATATCAAGTTATATTTTATAACAAAAGTATTCTTATAGTAAGGATATTATATCAAATATTAAACCAGAAGAGAACAGGTGACTCACATTTTCTGGCATTGAAAATCAACAAACACCTCATGTGATGCTCATTATTAGAGGAGTTCTCATATATCAAATATCCCAAGATACAAAATCTACAATATATAAAGTGGTATTTTAGTGTAGGGAAATATCTAAAAGAATATTTTACCCTTAAACTTTTTCTGACTAGCAAAACAAGAATCTCAGATAACAGAAAGATTTATTAAATAAAGATAATAAAACTTTGCTATGCATGATACCGTAAATAATTACAATGTAATCATATTTCCCTTTAACAGTTATATGCAATTTTTTGTTATTACATCAGTGCCACTTTTTAAATGTTCAAAACTATTTTTACTTGGTTTATTTATTATGGAATGTAATGAAAACAGTATTTTATAAGCTAGACCTCTATTAAAATCCTGTTTCTAAATCCTGTTCATTTAATGGGCTTACCATGTAGGTGAAGATAAACTATAATGAGGTCCTTTGATAATTTCTGGAGCTAATCCTCTCTGGAGAGTCACAGGATAAATTGTCTTTATACAAAAAATATTGTCGATATTACATTGCTTGTTAAAACTATTGGTGTTTCATCACCCACAGAAATACCATCATAGGAGAAAACTTCAAAATTGTAGAGCCCTATTAGTCTTTTACTTTACGTTGGTCATTATTTTTCAGATGTACACTGGTCATTCTGGGCAGAAACACAGATGGAAGCTCACATCAAATTGACATTGTTAAGTATTGTTATATATATATATTCAAATTATTTTAATTCTAGTAAGAACCAGACAATATTCTGTGTACTGTGAACAGAACAGACAGAAGAATGTTCTGTTTTCATAGATTGTGCATATCAAACAATTAAAATAAGTTAACAGTGAATATGCAATTAGTCAAGTATTTAAGTGCTAAGAAGAAAAATGATTAAAAATATGGGAGAAAGGTAGAAGTATTATTTGTGAAAATATTTCTGATTAAAAAATAGGGAGTAGGCATGCAGATAACTACAGTATCTGATTACCCAACAGAATAATTGAAACCAACCCTTTAATCTCCTGTGATTCAGAAAGTACTAGGTTTTTTGGCCATGGGAAATACTTAGTATTTCATTCTGAGTGAGACAGGAAGTTATAATCAATGCTGAACAAAAGGAGGACATTATATGACTTGTCTTTAAAAAAAATAGGTGGTCATGGAACTAGAGGGGAAACCTTATAATCATCCAGGTGAGAAGTGGCCAAGCCTAGGATGGGGTGGGGTGGGGTCACCATGCTTTAATCAGTAAAATATTAGGAGAGTCAGGATATATTTTGAAGGTAACATTAATAGGATTTTATCTATTATCCACTCAACACATACTTATTGAGTAATAACCATGTGCCACTATCCTTAATGGACACAGTAAGCAACAAAATATGACAATCACTAATAACACAGGGTATTCTAATGAAGAGGACAAATGACAGATAATGTAAGTGAGAGAAGGAATGGTGTGTTATAAAGTGATAAGTTCTGGGTAGGAAAATGAATCAGGAAAAGATGATTTTATTTTTTATTTTGGGGGAGTTGGTTACAGATAGGGTTACACAGGTTGGGGAGTTAGTGGAGACTTTACTGAGAGGCTGACTTCTGAATGTGGGTGGGGGAAGAAAAAATATCTCACTGTGATTAGAGCATAGTGAAAAAAATAGAACAAGGGTGTAAAGAGAACAAGAATTATCATAAGCCAATCCAGGGATAACCATGCAGGTCATGCTAAGCATTGGACTAGTCAGAGTTCTCGATAGATACAGATTGAACAGAATATTGATTTCTCTTTTAATATAGTTTCTTCATTCTGTATAGGGCTCATTCTTTCATTTACTCATTCCATTGTGCTACACTGTAGTCACCTAAATTGGTGTTCATCTTAATGCTTTTATGTCAGTGTAGAACCTTAGTCAATAGCAAGCCTGATATGGAGTCTCTGAGATCTTCAAGGAAGAATGCTAATGCACTTGGTGACACCAAGTACAGTAATTCATTTTTCATCTTTCCTGAAAAAGGACACCTTCTTTACCAAGATGTTATTTCCAAGGCACATGCTGAGGAGGGGTTTACCCCTTCCTGGCACATCATTCTACCCTTCAACTCTCTGAAACCCTGTTTTCCCAGGCTCCAGGAACATGTAGACGACCTTATCAGGATAAGAAGGTTCAGGGGAGGAGAAGAATAAAGCCAACCTTATGAGTACTTACCTTCATCCATATAATGTGATTGCTACCCTAAAGTTACTATGTAATTGTTTCAAGTCCATTCTGTTAGATATTTTTTAACCAGAAAAAAAAATAGAATTAATGGACAAGACTAAGCAGAGGCATATTAGCCAATTAATTTTATTTTTCTCTGAGACAAATACCTGGATTATTTTTGTCTCAAAATTTCTGTTCTTTAATGGACCTGTTAATTTCACTACTTCAGGTTATGACATATAGGCCACAGTATTTTACACAGATTTACAGAAATTTTGATAAAAACAAAAGTCTACATTTAGTCAATGAATCATGAGTCAAATGTTTGGTCATGTGTGACAGGCCACATATATTCTCCTAATGCAGCAATTTCACTTCATTAAAATAAATTGTAGAGAGTAAAGTTCTACATATAGTGAACAAAAAATCAGGCTGCCTATGACACGGTTTATTTTCAGCAAGTAAGCATTTGGACATTTTGTACCTATAAAAAGTCCAGTAGAAGAAATTAAATTATTGACCCAGAGCACGTATTTTTCAATGGAAGAGTGAATTTACCTTCCTAAGCATTAATCAAAGAGAAGTGGGTAGAACTTTAAAAGAAATGCATTTCCAAAGCAAACCTGAAGATTGCAGTTCTCCCAACCCTGGTCTCTGATGTCAGAATGAAAATGGCCTTGCCTGCCTGTAGTTTGCCTTAGATTCCAGCTCAAGTAAACTACTCTGGCAAGGCCATCATCATAAACAGTGACAGTAGGAAGTGTGATTCCTCATCTCTCCAGATTATTTTGCTTCAATAATCCAGTGTCGTATGAAGTCATATTTCATATCATGGATGAGGAATGAATAAGAAATATTTCTCTCTTGCTCATATCATAGCTTATCTTTAAAAACAAGAAGCATAGAAACAGAGAAAAGAGTGGGTAGATAGGAAAAGGCAAAGGGAAAAGAAGAAATAATTTGAGAGCAGAAAGCTAAAGAGTAAATAACAAGGGAGATAAATGAGATACCTATAAGTAAGTGCATACATGGAAAATGAATCATAATTTTATATGTATGAATCACATTTTAAAATATAATTAAATGATAAATTAAATGATAAATTGTTGAAGATGGGCTAAAAATCTGCAAGATTAAAAAGGAACAAATATGATACAAAAGAAATTGTCATATGAAACCCAAACAATGGAAGAATACATTGAATATATCAGTAAACAGGAAATATTGTTATTGCCACTGAAATAAGAAAATTGCACACATTGAATACATACACAATTGGGCATTAGCATTTTCAACTGTATGTCATAAATATTTGAAAATAAATAAATATTGAAATTTTGTTGGCAGAGAATCTATTCTTGACACTGTGTTTAAGAATTTGGATCTGTCCATCAAGATCTAAAATCTAAACTAATAAAAGCGAAATAGTAAAATTAACCGTTTCTCCGAGACAGGGTAAGCCATGCCCACCAGCCAATCAGAGCGGCTGTATGCAAATTAGCCCAGCCAACATGGAGGCCGCCACTCCCGGACCTGAGTAAATGGCAGTTTCCATTGCGGCAGGAGCGAAAGTGAAGCTGCGCCCGCTCCGCTTAAACTGACTCTGGCGAAACACACCTTTGAAACAAAATAACAATCATAGAATCCTCCGGAGCTGAAGGAAAGAGCAGCTGGGGCCTCACCGCTAAGTAACATTGCTTCATTATAGACGCTGCGAGGTGAGGCAGAGAGGAGGGTTCGTTACCCGGCTTAAAGGAATAGCATCAATTATAGGAGATAAACTCCAGACACCTGCGTCCAGCCAGCCTTGCTGGTACGTTGGGTCAATGGGAGCTGTAGGCAGCCTTAAAGCCCGTCACCCAGGCTGGTCAGGCACACCAGCAGGTGGACATCCCCTGAGGGGTCCCAGACTGCGAGAGGGCACAGGCCGGGCTGAGGGACCTCCCGAGTGCACAGAGCGGCTGCAGGGCAGGACAGAGCAGGACCCAGGACTCGTGAGTGGGAAAGAGGCGGCAGGGTTGGAGGGGCATCAGGGAGCGGGTACGAGGCAGCAGGGGGTCGGCGGCCTGCTTGGTGGGCTACACAGGCCCTTTGTGGGGCATCGGGGAGCGGGTAAGGGGTGGCAGGGTTAGAGGGCACCGTGAAGTGGGAAAGAGGCGGCAGGGGGTCAGCGGCCTGCTTGGTGGGCTTCCCAGGTCCTTTGTGGGGCATCGGGAAGCGAGTAAGGGGCGGCAGGGTTGGAGGGCACCGCGAAGCGGGTAAGAGGTGGCAGTGGGTCGGTGGCCTGCTTGGCAGCTGTCCAGGCCCTTGGAAGGGCATTGGGGAGCAGGGAAGAGGCAGCAGGGGGTCGGCAGCCTGCTTGGTGGGCTTCCCAGGCCCTTTGCGGGGCATCGGGGAGCGGGAAAGAGGCGGCAGGGGGTTGGCGGCCTGCTTGGTGGGCTTCCCAGGC
>PVJC01025807.1:0-24488 GCA_004026665.1 Murina feae | reverse complement strand
AAGATGGCAGTGGGGGGCAGTTGGGTATGATCAGGTCAACGGGAGGGGCAGTAGGCGGCAAGCATGCTGGCATGGGGGGCATTGGGGGCGATCAGGCCAGCAGGGCTGTGGAGTTGGGGGCGAGCAGGCTGGCTGGGGGGGGGGCAGTTGGGGCGAGCAGGCTGGCAGGCCGAGTGGTTAGGAGTGATCAGGCAGGCAGGCAGGTGAGCGGTTAGGAGCCAGTGGTCGCAGATTATGAGAGGGATGTCTGACTGCCTGTGTAGGCCTGATCTCTGTTGGACATTCCTTAAGGGATTCCAGATTGGAGAGGGTGCAGGCCGGGCTGAGGGACACTCCCCTGCCCCCCGCCCGTGCACAAATATCATGCACCAGGCCACTAGTCCAATATAAACAAGAACTAGACCAACAACTTAGAAGCAGAGTGAACCTATAATCCCTACAGTAGACACATGTCAGAAACACAAGTGAGACCAAGCTGTGTCTCTGATTAGAACTAAATGAACCCAAATTTATCCTTTCTTTATTATGTAGAAACTTATGATCCAGACATTAAAAATAATCCCAAAGGTTGTTTTTTTCATAAAAACAAAAACCAGCTTTGCCAAAAGTGAATGGAAAACCAAACACTTTTGATGTAAAATATAACAAATATTTTGTGTGACCCCTTAACAGATGAGGCATAAACCAGTAGACATTACTGACAGTCACTTCTATATGGTATTTATCTCTTTGACAAAACAGCTTAAGATCTAATTAGACTAGGTGTTTTAGTGTTCAAACAACTGTAGTCAACTTGTATGGATTATACAACTGACGTTTGACTCCATGCTTAAAAACAGATGAAGCTCTGCAGCGGCTGTTCCTTGTTTTATTCTACACGTCCGATAAGCTGACCAGTGGTGTTCATCTGTAGGCAGTAACTGTGACACCCTCAATTCCACCAGTTCAGTCTTGCATGGGAACCAAAGTATTTTCATACTACTCCAGTAACAAATCACCCTCAGCATTTCTGTATGCTTTTTTGCCCTCAGTGCTATCTGTACCGGAAAATGAGTAGAAATACAGTTTGCTGAAATATAAAGCAAAACCCAGTGCAACTGTGGTGAGACAGCTGAATTTTATCATCCAATCTTTCTGTGAAGTGTTTTAAAATATGGAAGTTCTCTCCCCTTACCTCTTTATATCCATGAATTTACATGACAGTAAAATACAGAATACTTCTATATTTTGTCAATGTATACAGGATCTCAAAAATTTAATTTTAAATAGAAGGGAAAAATAACAAAGGGTTAAAAAAAAAAAAAAACAAGTAAGAAGAGGGATGGTAAGCTGGCATCAAACCAGGCATCTTATAAAAACACTATGAAGTAAATATTGTTTCCCCTCATTGCACAAAACTTGTCCAGGGTCACAGAGCTAGAAAATGGTATGCCTGGGGTTTGACCCCAAGTATGTATCTCACTTGAGAGTCCATGCTCTTGCTCTTTTGACATCATGCTATCACACATGTATAAACAGAAAGCATGGTCACGACTGTTAGGGAAACCATCCATACATTATATAATTATCTCAACTCTACTTTGCTGTGTATCCTTTGTTGTTCCTGTTGATAATTCCCCTATATTTGTAATCCTTGCTTTCTATGCTCCTTTATCATATTCTGCTGTTGTGACAAATTTTTATTTTTCCTATTCCGTTTTCCTACCCTTTCTCCGTTTTTCAAGTAGCACAAAAATTGTTTTAAATTTAAGGTAGTAATAGTAGCTTAACACTTGAACTTGACTTAAATGATGTATAGATCATTCTTAACTTTTTTTTTAAGTGAATGACAAAAAATGTTACGTTTCCCTTAGTGAATCTCCAGAATGTATCCTAAAAACTCCACTGGTGTTGCTTCTATAATGCCTTACAGTAAGGCCTGCTGTGCACAAGCAGAGGCAACCTATTGTTTGGTTCTTGGCAACAGCTATTTGTACCTCATTGTGTGTCATCTGCTTCGATCTAGATGTTTTCCTACCTATACCTGAAAGTAGTTCAACTCTAGCAAGTCCAACTATTGTTTCCCATTATTATCTTTTAAATCTGCAACAATCTATCATGCTCATAATTCTAAATGAGCAAAAATGGAGGAATACGGGGGCGAGCTCAATGGGGGGAAAAGGAGACATATGTAATACTTTAAACAATAAAGAATTTAAATTAAAAAAAATGGAGGAATATCCTTTTGGAAGAAGCTCAAACTGCTACTTAGGCAGATAACTCTACATTTATTCTCTGGTCTGTATAAGATGAGTAAGAGCGAGTGGAAAGGTGAGGGGGTGGCTCATGGCAGGAGCTGAAAACATATAAAATGAAAAGGAGGTTATTGTGGGGGTTTTCCTTCCAAAGAACATTAGAAAATCAAATTTCAGGTTAAATAAGTATTGAGATAGATGATCTGCACATCTCAAATTTAGGAAAAACTTATTCTCTATAGATGTTGAATTTTTTATACCATAGCCCTTGACCTCCAACTGCTACAGTAAAGCACGCCATGCACTGGCCTTGTCACAGCAGGCCAGGATACAGGTCAGCAATACCCATTCCTTTGGCCATTTTCTTAAACTAACTAGCAGGTACTCATACAGTGGCCACTAACAATAACTGACGGTATACTTAAGCTTATTCTTTGCTTTGTTACAGAACCACAAAACTGCAATGTGTGTTTGAAAACAAACAATGCAGTATGCATTATAACCAATTAAACCAATGATTTAAAGATATAATTAAGAAAGCTAGTTACCTTCCTCATTTTAAACACTAAAAGCCATAAACATGCTAATTAGGAAAAATTTAAGTTTCCTGGAATTATGTATTTGTAAACATAAAAGAAGCAGTGTTCTGAATAATATTGAAAAGGAAATGGCCTCTCCTAAGGAGCGAGGGGGGACAAAAAAATTTGGAGAACATGAGAAAACAAAATGAACCTGGAAGCATTTGGTGAAAGGACTGGCTTCATAAATCCCCTTACTATATTATTGCAAAATCCCCAGAGTTCTATCAGTTAATGAATCTTTAGGGAGTGCTACCAAGAACAGCATTAAGCTTTCATTTCAAAGAACTTAGACTGTGTAAGGTACAGCAGTGAACAGAGAGACACGCATGGTGATGACACAGACATGCTCAGGCCGGCTGAGGAGAAGGGGATGTGGCAGTTTTGGCCCAGTCCACAGAAACACTGACCTTCCTTGAGACTTTTCTGGTTGCTCCCCTCAAGGCATTCCTTTTCTTTTAATGGCTCGAAATCGCCAGCAGTTAAAATCTCTGGGAACCCCTGTTGCTGCTTCTTGGAGCTATCGATCATGGTGAGAGGCTTCTGGAGACAGCATCAAGCAGAAGAAGAGCTCAATTTGCCGATCAGCAGAGACCGGTGCTCAAAATACTCTGGTCCCTGGGTGCCAGGCGCCTCCTCACAAGATCCCAATCACCAGTGGGCAATTATGTCTTTACCCAGCTGAAGGCAGCCATCAATCAGCCTTTGGTTCCCAGCCTGACCTGCACAGATACTCATGCTGCTGGAAGCCCTAAACTCTCTCCCACATTGGGAGGCAGAGTTGCGGAGGCATGGTGATGCTGAAATCCCACCCCTTTTCCCAGCCAGCCCCTTTCCTTTGCCATTCCAGCTTCCTCTGCTCTGGGCACTTCAATTCGCAGTTTGATGGTCCGAATCATCTGACAAACACTGAAGTCAAGCAGCTAAAAATAAATCCTCTAGTTGTTAAAAGAGAAGACTTTGCTGATACCTAAGTTGACAAATTGCTGCCTGTGGTCTCTCTCTGGCTCTCTATAAACACAGCCGCAGCCGGTGGAAATACTTTCTATCAGCCAGACAAGCACATTCATTCCTCATTAAGTTCTGCAGCTAAACAAACAGCAGCCCAGGGCATCTGAAGGAAACGGGTCTTATCTCCGCAGAGGCACAATGCTGAATAAACATGCTACTAGCCTATCTGGATAAAAACACAGGCACTGCACTACCAAAGTTCTTTTGTGCGGTGCTTTTTGCTGCGTCCGGTCTCCCTGGCAAAGCAGTGCTCTTTGTAATAGGGACGTGTACTGTCACTGCAGCGTTCTGCCTCGCCAGTTCAGACCTGAGCAGCACTTTTCCTCTGTGCCGCTAGTCGGCTGAGAGAGTTAACATCGCCATGATTGTTCTAAGGAAAAATCTCTTCCCCTGTATTAAAAACAGAGGCACTGAGTGCTTCTATTTCTTAACAGATTCAACCAGAGATCAGCCCAAGTAAATCTGACATGAGCTATCAACAACAGGCACTTCTGCAGATCACAGACTGCTGTCCACTAGACACAAGGGATGCTGCTTGAAGGAAATCTAGGGATGGCAATTTCGGGCAAAGGTGGGGTTAAGAAGGCTGTTTTCATACACCCCAACATATATCTATCTATAACTGTAGCCAAAAGAAAATTTTTTTTTTAATGACTCAAAGTATACTCCTTTACAAAGAGCTCCCATAAAGTCCATAACCAACATCTAGCAGAGTGTCTGGAATATTAGTTCTCAATAAGTACTTGTTGCATGAGTGAGTGAATGAATTAAAGCAGAAAAAGTGCAACAGGAAAACTACCTTTGGTAATACTCAAGAGTTCTAAATAAGTCTTACATCAATGACCAAGAGTCACTACTTTTAGATGGACAACTAAGTGTTCTCTACAGGAGGCACCTTTTCTCTTTAGAAGAAAACACTCTAACATGATCCTTCCGAGGGATAAAGAAAGGCTTACATTTTTAGAGCCAGAAAAGTCAATATTCTCTTCACCATTTAAACACAGACGAGAACCAAATGAAGTCTATCCTTTGTCCCTGGTTCCGAAGCTGGTGTGCAGGACGCCCATGCTGTTCTAGAAAGATAGTTATCTTTCCTGCTCCAGCGTCTCTTGAGAATGGGATTACACAGCACATGACATGTTTCTTGTCAAGTGAAATGCCTTCTGAAGCAATTTAAGCCCGAGTTGGTAGTCTAAACCTCTGCAGGAACAAACAGCACAGCGAGCCTGCCACGATTCTAAAAAATGCCCTCAGATGCTCTGCTCCTATTTCTGTTCCTAAGACCTTTATTCTTCTAAATTAACTGCTCCAGCACCTTTAAAGCAGTAAAAAAATAAAAAATAAAAAATAGGCATACTTTTTTGAAGACATTCTTTCGGGTGGTCTTTTATTAGAAGTTTTGTTAAGTTTATCTCATTTGATCCCCATCAGTCTCTGTGATTATTTGTAAATTATAGACATTTTACAGACCAAGACCAAAGTTATAAAGCTGGTATGTGGCAGGACTGAAATTTAACCAAAGTCTGGGTTTTCCAAAGCCCAAGTTTTTTTTTTTCCTGTTGCACTGCAATGCCTGCTATCTTCTAGAATACACTCCTATTCCAAGTTTTAGTTTGATCTTGGGACAAGTTTAACAGCAGAGAACATAACTTTGATGGCTTCCTAGTAATTCTCCACCTGGTGAGGGAGAAGGAAGCCAATATAGAAGAAGACGTTTATGAAAGCATTTTAACTTTTCCTGAAATAATAAAGCAGCTGCCAGCTGTATTTAGTACTTACAATGTGCCACAGCCTAAGTGCTTTGAATGTATTATCTCATTTATTCTGTTTATCTGTGAATTCAACATTATCCTGATTTACAGATGAGAAAATTGAGGCCTAGAAAAATCTAGATTGTACCTTATAAGTAGTGGCGGAGTTCCCAACAGAAAGCGTGGCTCCAGGACCTACATGCTTAATTACCTTGCAAAAAGAACCAGGAACAGTACTCCGCAACGTTCTCTTTTTCAGGATGCTGCTTTTTAGATCCTGCCCAGCTGATTTCAGGCCCCCAGTTTAGAAGCCTGAGTACATACACAGCTACACCAGTCGTTTTCCAATTCTTTAATGGGCTTTGTGTTTTGCGTGTGAATTGTGTGTTTAAAAAAAAACCCAAAACTTCTCTTCTAAGAATTCTTTTCAAGTTTATTATTTTTGTGTCTGATAAAAGTAAAAAATCTCAATAAGAAAACACTGTCCTGCTATAGGTTTATATGAAAAGTCTTTTCTTTATAGATTTGAAAGGAAAAAATTTCTTTAGTGGTGAATATGCCTGACAGAACATTTATTTTGCTATTTTTAAAAATTTGAAATAATTTCAGGTTCACAGAGCATTTTTTTACTAAGCCATCTGTGAATGGGCTGACATGATACCCCTCTACATTCAGTGCTCTGATTGATTCCTACAAAGATATTTATTACGGTACATAACCATAATCTAACCACCAATATCAGGAAATTAACACTGACATGTCATTATCATCTAATCCACAGATTCCATTCAAGTTTCACCAGTTGTCTCAACAACATCCTTTATAGCAAAAGGATCCAAACTAAGATTATCTAGGGCACTGAATTACCAAGTCTTTCGTTTTTTTCCTTCCACCTTCTTTCACTTTTCTTTCCTTAAATTTTGATGATTATAGGCACATTATTTTGTAAAATTACCCTCAATTTGAGTTTGTCTGATGTGTCTTCATGATTAGATTCACGTTATGGCAGAAATATATTTGGCAGAAATAAGATAGAAGTAAAGATGTATTCTTTGTATCCTTTCAGGTGGTACACAAATTCAGTTAGTCTCGTAACTGATAATGTTTATTTTGATTAATGGACTAAGGTGGTATCAGCCAGGTTTCTTCATTGTAAAGCTTTTCCTCTTCATAATTATTTTATGGGACTGAATTATTTATGATTATGATAATTGCCAAATGGTGATTTCCAAAATTCTATCATTCCTTCTGTATTTATTAGTGGCACATCCTACTAAAGAATTTTCTTTATCTGGTTTATGATTTCTTTATATCATTCGTACACTGGTGGGGTCCCTTAGCCTGGCCTGCAGAGATTGGGCCAACACTGGCTCTCCAACATCCCCCAAGGGATCCCAGATCGCAGGAGGGCAGTTCTCAGGTAATGAACCCCAGAATCAGGCTCCCTCCTTTCTGGTTCCGTCACCCAAGAACTGCAGCTGCCGTTCCTACAGCTCAGCAGCTCCTGAGTTAAGCATCTGCCCCTGGTGGTCAGTGAGCATCATAGCTACCAGTCAGAGCATCTGCCTCCTGGTGGTCATTGCATGTCATAGCTACTGGTTGGATGGTCGCTTAGGCTTTTATGTATATAGATAGAAGTGCTTATGGATTTCTATTTTAATCAATTGTTTATACCATGGTCCTATCATTATTTATTTTGATGCTAATTATTCCACATTTGGCCAGTAGGTACAGCATCAAGCTGATTTCAGTTTTTTATTGTCATGATCCCATCATTCTTTGAGCACTTTCTTACTTTTTAGACAAGGTGTTCCAGGCTCACCTTTTATGTTTCCTGCTTTTTTGAGAAACCAAGCTCTATATGCTAGGTGTGCTCACAGTTATTTGGGTGTTACTATTCCCTTCTCAGCCTTCTCTGTAGGTTTAGTTAGGAAATATGTCCGTGAGTTCATGTACGTGTACATGTGCAAACACACACATATTTACATTTCTAGATATTAATAGATGTAAAATATAGGTCTATATTTACATCTACATTATTTATATACAAATCATGAGATCACCCTGATGGCTCCAATTCTAATCCAATGCCACAGGTTCACTCTAATTTTCTCTTTTCTACATTTGTAATCCTCTTCTATAATGAGAACCTTGTCTTCCATGGTCTCTGCCACCCCACACATGAATATCCTGTTCACCTTATTGGACTGCTATAGCCAAATCCTATGCAAATATCTCCTATCCACACAGCCTCTGAAGCCCTGTACTAGGTCACTGCCTGCACTCCCCTGCTCAGCCTCACATAATGTCTTTGGATTGCTAAGAAATGAAGCCCACCATTGTCATATGGGCTGCTTTACAGCAGGCCCACCCTTGCTCCTTACTATACATGGTACATCCACTTCTGTGTCATTTGTCTCAATTGTCACGAGTGACATTAAACTGCAAATGATAGGTGATTAAAGTCACTTTGGCTATGATAAATTTGCTTCCATAGGGTCTATGTGTATGCATACTCAAATGAGCCGTTTTTTGTATGAAAGAGCACCATAAATCAAGTCCATTTTCTCACTACAGATATTTAATAAGCGTGAGAAAAACTGTATGGCTTGGAGACTAGGGATAATCCAAGAAAAGCTTCAGGGAATTGGAACAGAAACAAACTTGACTCAAGGGACCTACTCTAAAACTTGGCAGAGTTATTATATGCTTGCAGAAGTGTTGATAAAAAAGATTATTGCTGTATGATGCTGGACTTCAATAAAGAAAAACCTTATACTATCGCCAAGTGGGCGAGGTTCACCAATGTGAAAACTTTCCAAAGTAATGAATAAAGTAATTAGTAACAGAATGCAAAGAGACTGCTAAATATTGAGTCTTACTTCTCTGGTGGCATTCCTGACACTGCCATTGAGAGGCAATGCCTTTTTTCTTCCATCTTCCACATCTTGCTATTTTGTAACAGGTCTTCAAGTAGCCAATCATTGAATCAAATGGGTTTTCTTCACACAGTGTGAGCCACAATATTATAAAATTTATGTAGACATAATTAATTTAATTGGATGTATTTAGGGAGAAAAATTTCAATCAGGTTACACCTAAATTTTTTCCTAAGGATACTATATTTTTGGTAAAATACATATTTGATCCTTAATTTTCTCCTTTTAAAATAAATACCACTATAAAATATTTAGATAATTACTAAATTATAATGATAAATCCCAATAATTTAATAATTGTTAAGCCCAATTTAATGATCCTGATAATTTAAAATATTTTTGTAAAAAAGGAAGATTAAAAGGCGCTATATTTTAAATCACACAGCATTATCTTATTGTACTTCATTTTTTATAAAATTTTGCAATACATGGATATCAAACATATAGTACTTCAGATATAAAGAGATCAACAAATTAGTTCTTATGAAAGTCACTATTTCATATAAGGAAGGATAAATTTGCTTCCATTTCTAAGAAAATACAATGATTTGAGCAATTAAATACTGCTGCATAACTGAACACTACAGCAGGGCAAACAGCCTGATAATTTGGTGTGTAGTCTTTGCTTATTATCACCTATCATCTGAAAACATACACAGTGGCATTACCATCTTGGGTCTGCTTCATCCTCTTGAAGATGGGAGCTGCGACTCTGGCAAGATTTTTCAGGAAATTTATCATTATCACGAAGCCCAGTGCACAGAATTCATGCACTGTTGGGGGGTGTGGCCTGTGGGGATTGGCCCACTCTGGGAGTGTCACTTATCCCAGTGGTTGTGGACCTGCCTTCTTGAGTGGCTGCTCCTGCTGTAAGAGCACTGCTCATCCCAGTCAGCCAAGTGGTGCTCCCACTGTGGGAACTCACTGACCACCAGGCATCTGACCCCCTGGTGGTCAGTGCAAATCATAGCAACTGGTCAACCAGTCGTTCTGGTTGTTCTGCTGTTTGGTCGCTGGGCTTTTATTACATAAGATGTTTGTTGATTAACCCTCTGCTTAGACTGACAGAACTTCCTGTGTGGTGGGGCAAATGGCAGGTGAGGCAGAGGAACATATATCTCAGCTCATTCTCAGTCAGGTCATCATATTAACTGAAGCAATCTGACTGAACATACAGAAATGACCCCTCTGGAGATGTCCACCTGCTAACTTAGGCCCGCTCCCCAGGGGATTGGGCCTAAGCTGGCAGTCAGACATCCCTCTGGAAGCCCAGGAACCCTTGGGGGATGTCCACTTGCCAGTGGGGAGCAGGCCTAAGCTACAGTCGGACATCCTTAGCACTGCTGAGGAGGCAAAAGAGGCTCCCACCACCACTGCTGTACTGGTAGCCATCAGCCTGGCTTGTGGCTGAGCAGAGCTCCCCCTGTGGCAGTGCAATGACCACCAGAGGCAGCTCCTGCATTGAGCATCTGCCCTCTGGTGGTCAGTGTGTGTCATATTGACCAGTCATTCCCAGTCGTTCTGCTGATAGGGTCAATTTGCATATTACCCTTTTATTATATAGGATAGAGGTCTGGTGCTTGGGCGGGGGCTGGCTGGTTTGCCCTGAAGGGTGTCCCGGATCAGGGTGGGGTCCCCGCTGAGGTGCCTGGCCAGTCTGGGTGAGGGACTGAGGGCCACTTTCAGGCTGGCCACATCCCCTGCAGGGAGGGGGTCCTGCTGGGGTGCCTGGCTAGCCTGGGTGAGTGGCTGATGGCTGTTTGCAGACTGGCCAAGCCCCCCAGCAGGAGGGCCATCCTGGGTGAGTGGCTGATGGCTGTTTGCAGGCTGGCCACAGCCCCTTCAGGGTGGGTGTACCCTCCTGGGGTGCCTGGCCAGCCTGGGTGAGGGGCTGATGGCTGTTTGCAGGCTGGCCACAACCTCTTCAGGGTTGGGGGTCCTGTTAGGGTGCCTGGCCAGTCTGGGTGAGGGGCTGATGGCTGTTTGCAGGCTGGCCAAGCCCCCCCAGCAGGCACCCTCACCCCATGAGGATGGGGCCATCCTGGGTGAGGGGCTGATGGCTGTTTGCAGGCTGGCCACAGCATTCAGCCATCCAAGCTCCCAGTGAGGCTGGTTGGAAGCAGGTATCTTGGGTTTATTTATCTTCTATAATTGAAACTTCATTGCCTTGAGTGGAGGCCACAGCCAGCCTAGGCAGGCAGCTTCCTCCATTTCTGGGGCAAGGAAGCCTCCTGTTTGCTCTAGCTCTGTGCGCCATCTTGGTTGGGTTAATTTGCATATAGTTGCTCTGACTGGCTGGTGTGTGTGGCTTGAGATGTAGTAGAGTGATGCAATTAGCATACTACTCTTTATTAGATTAGAAGAAGACTATATATTTGCACCTTATACATGAAAAAAAGATTTTTTTTCTCCTAGTATCCAAGAACCAATTTTCACCCCTTTGAGAATCTACTAGAGGGAAAGCCAATATTTTCTATTTTGTTGAGAAAAAATAGGATAAGAGTGAACTGTATGTAGGAGACCCACAATGAGAAAATAAATGTTCACCATCTGTGATAAGGATTTACATTACAAGTAAATTTAGTAAATCTTTTGAGGATCTCTGAATCTTCAGCAGCTCTGTGTCATTTGATTTCAGATGGATAACAGTCAGGTAGATTTATGAAGGTTAGAAGCAGGATGGTCTTATGGAAGGAGCACTACTTCAGAGTTAACATAATTCAGTTGTGAGATCTGTTCTGTGGCTGCCTCACCTACAGAAATGCACAAACAACAGATGTTTTCTGTGATTATAAAAATTAGGAAAAATGCATTTAAAATACTCAACACAGGCAAGACAGGCACTCCCCAAATGGTAGTGTCTGTTAGGACTCATTTTGTAGATGATCTCCCCTGTCTGTTATTCTCCAGGACTGCATGTTTCCTAAGTTGGGAGGTTTTCTTACAAGACACACACACACTTACACAGACCAGCACACTGATCACAACACCACACACATGTTCAACATTTTCCAATCACCCTTTAAGGCTGTAGCAGGGTGCAGGTAAAGTTCATTTTTTGGTTTGGCACTTAATACCTTTTTTCTGATGAATTCCTACTATTTGAATTTTCTCTTATTAGACTATACATGCAGAAAACCCTGCTGATACTGTTTCACTTAACTGGAATAATGAAACAGAAAAACTGCCTCCAGGTGACTAATCACAGCCAAGTAATCAGCCATAGGGTCTAAGAACTGGGTAGGACAAGCATCAGGTCATTTTCAGTCCAGATGTCAAAGTAGGTCAACTCTGTGCTGACCTCCTCCCACGATCATGTCAAAATTACAACTAAGTTATAGAACAGTCATCATTGTGAACCACCTGTAGATTAGCTGAACAGAAATCCTATAACTAAGGATATAAATTAGAAGCCACGACAAGACTGGTAAAAGGGAAGAGGATGAGAGATGGCCTGGTCCCACACATAGTGTGGCGATTAAGAAGAGGGAAGGAAGGATATCTAGTAGACTGTGGAGTGAGGAGTCCCACAGCAGAGAAGAGGAGTCCAGACAAATTTGGCTGTGCAAACCAGCAGACATTGTATCCAGTGAGACAGAGGGCTGCTGGAGTCCCAGGTGTTCCTCTTGAGGGGCCTGTACGATGTTGTCTGAGGTCCCTTAAACTATCAAGCACTGGTCTGTGCTACAGCTAAAAAAAAAAAAAAGCACCCAGGATATACAGGGAGGAGCTGAATTGACTAGTTCCAGGATGAGGGCTCAAGGGGCAGGAGTCAGAGAAACTCCCTCAGGGGACGAAGGTGCTGGTAGGTGCCACTGTCCTGTGGTTGAGTCTCACCCCAACCAGCCAGCAGGTGCAGGTGGGTGCCAAATCAGATCTTTCCATTAGCCTGGATAACATGGTCCTACCCTGTGATTCCTTGAGACTGGGCCCCACCCAACTCATGTGCCCAAGCTGCTTCCATTGGCTTTTCAACACAAATGGCCTGCCTCAGCTCGTGCTGCAGACTTTCTTAAAATCTTCAGAAGTATACAAACCCCAAACAAGCATCAGCTGGCTTCAGTGTGCTCTGTACCACTTGCTAAGAGGCCCCAAATCTGGCACAAGAAGCAACCAGTCTCAACTTGCACTGTAACTCCCATCAGGTGGCTCCAAGCCTGGCATAAGCTGCACCAGTGTTTGCTTGGAACATAGCTTCAATTAAGGAGCCAAATCTTGACACAAGTTGTGGCTGGCCTCAGCACAGTTAATGGTATACACCAAAGAGTCCCAATCCTGGCACTAGTGGAGGCCAACTTCAATTTTCAGCATAGCCTTGCCAAAGCACCTCCAAATAAAGCACAAGTATCAAACTATTGCAAATCACTTTGTAGCTTCCACCTGGTTTCCTCAACCTGGGCACAAATGGCAGTTCATCGTGGCCTTCATTGAAGCCCTCCTAAGAGGCTCCAGAATCAACACACCTGCTGGTCAGCTTGAGACTACAGAAGATCACCACCCAACCAACGCAACAAATGACATATCTGAAGGATGGGCTTGGCTGTTACCAGATTCCTGCTAAAAAGATTTCCTCTCTGTGGGACCTTGTCTGCTATTGCCATGGTCAGCCCTCTCAGTCAGTCAGCCTGAGGGTCAACCCTAACCGGTGATTGCCAACAGCAATCAAGGCTCAACTAAAATAGGAGGGCACACACAACCCACACAAGGGACACTGCCAGAACACCTGGCTGAGGCGAACAGAAAGACTGTGCCACTGGGCCCCAGACCTCACTTAACATAAGGCAAATTAGCCAAGATTGGAAGATGTAGCAGATCTACCTAACACATAGAAACAAACCCAGGGACTCATTCAAAATTGAGAGACAAAGTAACATGTCTAAAGGAAAGAACAAAACAATACTTGAGAAAAACAACTAAGCAAAATGGAAACAAGCAATCTACTAGATAGAGAGTTCAAAACACTGATTATAAGAATGCTCAATGAATATAGAGGAAGAACAAATGAGCTCAATGAGAACTTCAACAAAAAGATAGAAATCATAACAACCAGTCAGAAATGAAGAATATAACTGAAGTGAAGACTACACTAGAGGAAATCAACAGATTAGATGAAGCAGAGGATCAAATCAGAAATCTAGACGATAAGGAAATGGAAAACACCCCACTGGAACAGAAAAACGAAAAACAAATTTTAAAGATGATAGTTTAAGGGACCTCAGACAACATCAAGTATAACAACATTCACATCACGAATTCCAAAAAGAGAAAACAGAGAGCAAGGGATTGAAGCCCTACTTGAAGATAAAATGACTAAACATTTCCATAACCTGGTAAAGGAATAGATATTCAAGTTCAGAAAGCTCAAAGAGTTCTAAACAAGGTGAACGCAAGAAGGCCCACACCAAGGCACATCACATTTAAAATGCCAAAGGTTTAAGGTAAAGTAAGAATCTTAAAAGTAGGAGAAAACCAGTTAGTTATGTACAAGGGAGCTCCCATAAGACTGTCAATTGATTTATCAACAGAAACTTAGCAAGTCAGAAGGGATTTGCACAAAATATTCAAAATATAAACATGGTAGGGGAGAGTAAAACTTGTAGTGATTTTAGAATGTGTTCGAACTTAAGAGGACATCAACTTAAAATTGGACTGCCAAAAACACAGATTAGTATATATGAAGCACATGGTAATCACAAACCAAAACTCTATAAAATATATACAAGATATAAAGAGGAAAAAATCAAACAAAACACTATATACAAAGTCATCAACATCCAAGAGAGCAAAGAATAAGGAACAGAGAACTACAAACACAATCAGAAAACAATTAATAAAATGGCAATAACTACATACCTATCAATAATTACTTTAAATGCCAATGGACTAGATACTTCAATCAAAAGACACAGAGTATAAATGGATTAAAAAATAAGATCCATGCATATGCTGCCTACTAGAGACTCACTTTAGAATGAAAGACACACACTAACTGAAAGTAAAGGGATAGAAGAGATATTTCATAAAAATGGAAATGCAAAAAACAATTTGAAGTAGAAATACTTATGTCAGAGAAAATAAACTTGAAAACAAGCATTGTATCAGGAGACATATAAGGGTGCTTCATAATGATAAAGGAATCAATTCAACAAGAGGTTATAACTCTCAAAAATATCTATATACCACATAGGAGAACCTAATTTATATAAAGCAAATATTGATGGACACAAAAGGAGAGGTCAACAGCAATACAGGGGGAATTTAAAACCCCATTGATATCAATGAATAGATTATCTGGACAGAAAATCAACAAGGAAACAGTGGTCTTAAATGACTCTAGAAGAGATGAACTTAATAAAGAAGATATCAAGCATCTACTCCAATTACAGATGTATGAAACTAGAAATCAATTACAAGAAGCAAACTGAAAAACACAAGAATAAATAACATGCTACTAAACAATGAATGGGTCAACAGGAGACAGGAGAGGCTTCCACAACCACTGCTGTACTGGCAGCCTTCTGGCTTGTGGCTGAGCAGAGCTCCCCCTGTGGGAATGCCCTGACCACAAAGGGCAGCTCCTGCATTGAGCATCTGCCCTCTGGTGGTCAGTGTGTGTCATAGTGACCAGTCATTCCCAGTTGTTCTGCTGTTAGGGTCAATTTGCATATTACCCTTTTATTATATAGGATAGTATTAGAAGTCCTAGTCACAACCATCAAGACAAGAAAAAGAAATAAAAGACATACTAATTGGAAAGGAAGAGTAAAGCTGTCATGATTTGTAGATTGACATACTACATAGACAGAAACCTGAAGATTCCACCAAAACATAATAGAATAAATGAATTCAGTGAAGTAGAATACAAAATTAATACTCAGAAACTGGTTGCATTTTATACAACTATACCAAGTTTATCTGAAGAAGAAAACAACCCCATTTACAACTGCATCAATAAGAATAAAATACCTAGGGATAATGTTAACCAGGGAGATAAAATGCTTGTACTCAAAACTGTAAGACATTGAAAATAAATTGAAGATACAAATAAATGTAAGGATATATCATGCTCATGAATAGAAAGAATTAACATCATTAACATGTACATACTACCCAAGGGCAAGGCAATCTACAGATTCAATGCAATCTCCATCAAAATGCATTTTTCATAGAACTACAACAAATAATCCTAAAATTTATAGGGAACCACAAAAAAAATCCTAAATAGACAAAAACAATGTTAAAAAAGAAGAACAAAGTTGAAAGGATCATACCACCTGATAGCAAACTATACTATAAGTCATTAAAATAGCAAGTACTGGCATAAAAACAGACACATATATCAATGAAATAAAATAAACAACCCACAAAATAAGACCATACCTAGATGATCAATTAATCTATGACAAAGGACACAAGAAAAAACCATGGGATAAAGGTAGTTTATTCAATAAATGATGATGGGAAAACAAAACAGATGCATCCAAAAAACTGAAACTAGATCACTTTTTTACACATGTACAAGAATAAACTCAAAATTAAAGACTAAAGACTAAAATGGAAGACTCAAAACTACAAAGCTCCTAGAAGAAAAAATACCACCTCATACCTGTCAAAATGGTTATCATCTAAAACAAATTAACAAACGTTGTCAAGGATTTGGAGGAAAGGGTATCCTCATGCACTGTTGGTAGGATTGTAAATTGGTGGAGCCACTATGGAAAATAGTATGGAGGTATTCAAAAAAATTAAAAATAGAACCACCATATGACCCAGCAATCCCATTTTAATTCCCATTAATCTGAAGAAAAAAAAACTAATTTGAAGATATATGTACTGACATATTAACTGCAGCATTTTGCAAGAGTAGGCCTTCCTTCCCCCAGCTGCCAGCTCCAGCTTCCCTCTGGCACCAGGGACTCAGGCTTCCCTCTAGCCACTGGCAGGCACCAGGACCTGGGAGCTGCTCAGGCCGCTGGCAGGCACCCAGAGCAGGCACCCGACACCGGGCTTCCCTCTGGCCTGGCTTCATCCTGGAATGACGTCAGTCTAATTAGTATATTACCCTTCTATTATTATAGATTATTATTGTAGACCAGAGGCCCAGTATACAAAAATTTTTGCACTCGGGGGAGGGGGTTCCCTCAGCCCGGTCTATGCCCTCTTGCAGTCTTGGACCCCTCGTGGGATGTCCACCTGCTGGCTTAGGCCAGCTCCCCCGGGGGATTGGGTCTAAGCTGGCAGTCAGACATCCCTCTGGCAGCCCAGGAGCCCTCGGGGGAATGTCCATTTGCCAGCAGGGAGCAGGCCTAAGCTGCAGTTGGACATCTTTAGCACTGCTGAGGAGACAGGAGAGGCTCCCACCACCACCACTGTGCAGCCACCAGCCTGGCTTGTGGCTGAGCAGAGCTCCCCCTGTAGGAGCACACTGACCACCAGGGGGCATCTCCTGCATTGAGCGTCTGGCCCCTGGTGGTCAGTGTGTGTCATAGTGATCAGTCATTCCCAGTCATTCTGCTGTTAGAGTCAATTTGCATATTAACCTTTTATTATATAGGACAGAGGCCTGGTGCATAGGTGGGGGTTGGCTGGTTTGCCCTGAAGAGTGTCCTGCTGGGATGCCTGGCTAGTCTGGGTGAGGGGCTAAGGGCTATTTGCAGGCTGGTCACAGCCCCTTCAGGGTGGGGGTCCTCACTGGGGTGCCTGGTCAGCCTGGGTGAGGGGCTGATGGCTGTTTGCAGGCTGGTCAAACCCCACAGGGGGCACCCTCACCCCATGAGAGTGTGGCCAGTCTGGTTGAGGGGCTGAGAGCTGTTTTCAGGCTTGCCACAGCCCCTTCAGGCTGGGGGTCTATACTGGGGTGCCTGGCCAGCCTGGGTGAGGGGCTGAGGGCTGTTTTCAGGCTGGGCATGGCATCGGGCTGGAAGCAGGTATCTGGAATTTATTTAACTTCTATAATTGAAACTTTGTTGCCTTGGTCCCGCTCAAAGCCGCCGGCTGGAAGCAGGTATCTTGGGTTTATTTACCTTCTGTAATTGAAACTTTGTTGCCTTGAGCAAAGCTCAGGGCCCGCAGGGCAGGTGGGAATCTTGGCTTCCTTCTTTGCTGGAGCAACACAAGCCTCCTGCCTCACTACATCTCCCTGGCTGCCGTGGGAGTGAGGGTTAATTTGCATATTACTCTTTTGCCTGGGCAGAAGACCCCCAAGCCCCTCCAATCGCCGGCTTTACAGAGCCCAGGCCTCTGCAATCACTGACTCTGATCCTGCCCCCTGCCATCTCCAGCTCTGCTCTTGCCCCACTGGCAATCTTTGGCCAAGGCTACAGGCCTGGGCAGGAGACCCCCAGGCCTCTGCATTGCCAGCTCCACCCATGCCCAGACCCTTGCAATTGCAGGCTCTTCCCCTGCCCAGGCCCTGAGATCGCGGGCTCCACCCTTCCCCCTCCAATCCCAGCTCCAGCCCTGCCCCACTGGCAGCCTCTGGCCAAGGCAGCAGCCTGGGCAGATGACCCCCAGACCCCTGCTTTGCCAGCTCCACCAGTGCCCAGACCCCTGTGATCACAGGCTCTGCCCCTGCCCTTCCGATCGCTGGCTCTGCAGAGCCTAGGCCCCTGCGATCTCTCTGCCCAGGACTGAGGCCTCTGGCCCAGGCCTAATGCCTGGGTAGGGTCCCCTCACACCCCTCCGATCACCAGCTCTGCCCCTGCCCCCTCTGATCACCAGCTCTGCCCTTGCCCATGTCTGAGGCCTCTGGTGAAGTCCTCTGGCCTTGGCAGGGAACCCCCATCCCCCTCTGATTGCCTGTTCCACCCCTTGGGCCTCCCGCCTACCCTGCCACCTGCCTGGCTAACAGGCCTGACCACTTCAGTGGCGGGGCTGAGCCAGACTGGGTGCCGCCATCTTGTGGCCATGGTGGTGGCCATCTTTGTGATGGAGTGATGCCTAATTTGCATATTACTCTTTTATTAGATAGGATAGCCAAGATATAGAAACAACCTAAGTGCTCATCAATAGACAACTGGATAAAGAGGAATTGGTAATATACATAATTGCATGTTACTTGGCCATAAAAAAAGAATGAAATCTTACCATTTATGCAAAATGGATGAATAAGAGCAGCAATTTTTAATCTTTTTCATCTTATGGCACACATAAACTACTAAAATTTTGTGGCACACAGAAAAGTATATTTTAGCTGATCTGACAAAAATAGGTATAATTTTGATTCATTCACACTGGATGGCTGTTGTCTGTTGTCATTGGCTGTTGTCTTTTTTTTGTTTGGCAACCTAAGGGAAAAGAAGTCAGTCCTCCTGACTAAATAGCCAGGTATTGCATGTTTTAAAAATTCTGCAGCACAAAGGTTGAACATCACTGACCTAGAGGGTATTTTGCTATGTGAAAGAAGTCATATAGAGTAAAACTAATATCACAAATATCATATAAAATATATCAAGTATTATACGCGTAGTCTACAATAAAAAAATAAACACAAAACAGAAACGAACTTATACATGCAAAGAACAAACTGATGGTTGCAAGAGGGAGGGCGGTTGTGGGGATAAGTGAAAAGGGGAATGGGATTAAGACATACAAACTGCTAACTATTAAAATAGTCATGGGGATGTAAGTACAGAATAAGGAAAGACAGCCAATATTACTGTAATTATTTATGGCATAGTTTGGGTACTTGACTGATCGGTGATCACTATGTAAGTTATGTAAATAAATGTCTAATCACTATGCAATCTGGATTGTGGTGAAGAAAAAAATTCCTAACGTTGAATACTTTAAATATGTGCATTTATGTCAATTATACTTCAAAAAATCTGTTTACAGAAACACAATAGTACTTGTAGGAACAGACAGAAAAATTACTTTATGTAATATAACTCTGAAATAGTCTCTGCTATTTACAAAATTTTAATGCAATAGAATTATTTATCTGAGCATCTAAAATCTGAAAGCAACTGAGTAGCAGAATTTCTCAAAATAATCTTAAAAGAAAGAAAAGCCAAACCAATAACTCTATTTATCCATTTAAAATAAATAAAATAAATCCCATGTGTAATCCCCGTGATTTCTGTGCTGTGACCTGGCGGGCTATGACTGACCAATGGGCTGATATGATTTTGGTGGACTGACGTGTTACAGATCGGATGGTAAAAGGACAGTGTTCCTGAACACAGAAAACATAGAATTCAAGTGCAAAACATCATATATGATAAAGAAGGACATCTTTTAACACTAAAAACCGTAATTGGTAATGAGAACACACCAATTATGATTATGCCCCAAACAATTTAACCACCATTACAAAACAAAAATCAAGAAGATGCAATATGACATAAACAGAAACATGACGATAATAGGAGGCTTTAATCTGGCATTCTCAATATAAACAGATGAAATAGACAAAAAATGAGGATATATTTATAAGACCAAAACAGCATAATCAATAAAAAGATCTTATTGATATATAGTGAACTTTTTACCTTGTTGATAGAGAAGATACCTTCTCAAATATACATGGAACGTTTAAAAACAATCACACATTAGGTCACAAAGAAAACCTGAGTGTGTTCCATAAAGTAAAAAAATAATATAAACAATACTCTGATGTCAATGTAATAACACTAGAAATTATTAAAATAAAAAAGGCCTGCCCAGCTGGCATGGCTCAGTGAGTGAGCGTAGACCTATGAACAAGGTCAAGGTTTGATTCCTGGTCAGGAAACATGCTTGGGTTGCAGGCTCAATCCCCAGTGTGGGGTGTGCAGGAGGCAGCCAATCAATGATTATCTCTCATCATTGATGTTTCTTTTTTTTTTTCTTTAAAAAAAATGCATTTTATTGATTTTTTACAGAGAGGAAGAGAGAGGGATAGAGAGTTAGAAACATTGATGAGAGAGAAACATCGATCAGTTGCCACCTGCACACTCCCTACTAGGGATGTGCCCGCAACCAAGGTACATGTCCTTGACTGGAATCGAACCTGGGACCCTAGAGTCCACAGGCCGATGCTTTATTCACTGAGCCAAACCAGTTAGGGCTCATCATTGATGTTTCTATCTCTTTCTCCATCTCCCTTCTTCTCTGAAATCATTAAAAATATATTTTAAAAAATAAATAAAATAAAAAAGGCCTGACTATATAAAAATTAATAATATCTATTAAGTCACAGTAAAGAAAAAAAAAAAGAAAAGATGAAAGAAAAAAGATAGTTTTTTTTTGTATAATCAGAATCTATGGTATATATTTAAAGCAGTAATCAGAGAAAAATTCAAATTCATAAACCATTATATCAATGAATGAAAAACTATGTGCCTAAGGAAAAATAAAAGATTAAGAAAAAAACAAAGGACAAAGTCCCAATGACTCATGAGATGATAGCAGGTCTATCTTATTGCAATTGGAGTTCCAGAAGGAGGGCAGAGAGAGAATGAGGCAGAAAATATACTTGCAAAAGAGATGCTTAAAAATTACCCCAATTTATGAAATACACAAACTTACAGAGTCAAGAAACTTGGCAAACTTCAAGTAGGACAAATTCAAACACAAACAGAAATCAATAGCCTTCAGATATACAAACAATAAGCAGTTAGTAAGAATACTAGAGAACCCCATCAATAACAGCAGCAAAGAAGACAAACTCAGGAATAAACTTAACATGAAATGTGCAAAACTCCCGGAAAATGCAAAAGCAGGCTTGAATAGACAGAAAGACAGACTCTGTTTTTGAATAATACCACATCACAAAAATGTTGGTTTTCTGTTACTTACCAATTTAATGCAATCTCAATAAAAATACCAAAAAGCCTTTTAATGGAGTTAGATTAGTTGATATTAAGTTCATATGTAAAAAATGAAAACACACAAGAGAAACCAGAAAACATAGGAGAAAACAGTGCCATGTAGAGGAGGGGAAAAGATCCTTATTAAGTAAAAATAAACTTCAAGTGGATCAGGGGTAAAAAGGTTTTAAAAAATTAGATCATACAAGACTCTAAGTAAATATTGATGGGTTACTTCTACAACCTGGACAGAGGAAAAAGTTTTCAACTAGGACCCCAAAACCAAAGCAATGAAAGAAAAGACTGATAATTTCTGTCCATGTTAAAACAAAAGCATTGAAGAGAAATGGCTAATTTTTCCAATGCATAAGTAACTTCAAAAATTAAAAAGTTTAAAAACCTGACAGAGAAATTAACACATAATTCACACTCTCCTCCAGAAAAAGATTCTGAAATAGCCCCTACATATATTTAAAAATGTTCAATCGTCCTCTTCATAGCTAGAGAAAGGCAATTAAAATTACAACCAAATACCAGATGGCAAAAAAGAATGTGACAACACATTCTGTTCTGAGGCTCTGGGGGAAATAAATATTCTCATACATTGCTGTTTGAAAGTAAACTGGTACAACCCTTTGGGAGAGAAATTTGGCAATATCTAACAAAACTACAAATGAATTTACCTTTGGACCCTGCAATCCCATATTTAAGAATTTACCTGAGTATATGCTAAGTGAAATAAGACAGTCAGAGAAAGACAAGTACCATATGATTTCACTGATATGTGGAATCTAATGAACAAAATAAGCTGAAAAACAAAATAGAAACAGATTCATAGGTGCAGCAACAGACTGACAGCTGTTAGAGGGAAGAGGGTTTGGGGGGCTAGGTGAAAAAGGTGTAGGGATTAAGCAAAAACAAGACAAAACAAAAACTCAATAAACACAGACAACAGTATGATGATTAAAAGAGAAAAAGGAGGGTGAGGGCAAGTAGAAGAAAGTATAGGGGGGGAATAAATGATGATGGAAGGAGACTTGACTTTGGGTGGTGAACACACAATACGATATACAGATGATGTATTGTAGAACTGTGTACCTGAAACCTATATAATTTTATTAACTGATGTCACCCCCAATAAATTCAATAACAACTAAAAAATTTTAAAAAAGGAAAAATAGAATTTACCTGAAATATACATCTCCAACATTATAAAATGGTACTTGCCAAATGTAATTTATTACAGCATTGTTTGTAACTGCAAAATATTGGAAATAATTTAAGTGCCCCCACACAGGAGATTGGTTGAATAAACTATGTTACATCCATACCATGGAATACCATATAGCTGTAAAAGAACTAAAGAAGATCTCTATGAATTGATATGAACGGGTCTTCTGATGTTAAATGAAATAAGCAAACAGAAAGATAGTGTAAATGTTATGTCTGGTTTAAGAAAGAAGGAAAACCAAGAAAATACACTTATAGTTGATTATTTGAGGGGAAAAAATGAAGGAAAGGATAATCTAGAAACTAATGTGTGGGGAAACAGGATGAGGAAAGGAAAGGGGACAGGAGAGGTGGGCAATGACATCTCTCTGAGGATATCATTTTAAAATTCTTTATCCTCACTTAAGGATATGTCTGTTTGTTTTATTGATTTTTAGACTGAGAGGAAGAGAGAGAGATATGTTGGGGGGTTCTCGTAAGTGCCCAACTGGGGACCGAATCTGCTAGAACCTTTTGGTGTATGGGATAACACTTCAACCAATCAAGCCACCCAGCCAGGGCTCTGCAGACATTTTTTTCATATAGCTTTGACATTTAGAAACTTGTTAATATATTACATGCTCTAAAACAAATTAATGAAATCTGCAAGGATATATCCAAACTCGAATACAAACACAACAAATGAACCCAACTGTTTTCAAATAAATGACATGGACACCCTGAAGATAAAACCAACCATATCAACTTTTGAATACAATAATTTTACTATATAACTTTGGGCTAAAGAGAAAATGTACACAAATATTCAACTCCAGTTAGCAAAATTTTTTAAACAGCTTTACTGAGATATAATTTACAGGCTATAAAACTCACCTGTTTAAAGTATAGCAGATTTATTTTTCAGAGTGGCATGAGTTAGCAATTCTGAAACTAACTTCTGAATATTCTAGAATTAAACATAGGAAAATCTATTGTGGGTGAGAGAAGCAGGGTTCCTCACTGTCAGAGAAGGAAGTTATAAATATGAGAAAAGAAAAAGATTAGACTAAACCCTGTGATGCTGGGTTAAAATCAGAGATGTCAGTAAGGATGCATGGTTTTTAATATATACAATAATATAGAGGTATGTGCGTGTATTTGAATAAACATATGTAGTTCCTATTTCTGTCTACTGAGAGGATCTAGAAGCAATGAACAACAGTAGCAATGAATACACCTAGTTCCCAAGATGTAGGTTTATAAATACTCCACTAAAATAAACCATATTTCCTAGGAGAAAGAGCTGATTCTAGGGCTAGGACAGAAAAAACTATAAGCTAAGCCTAGAATATCTTGCAGTGCCAGGAAGCAAATAAGTATTCAAAGAATGATGGGAACATGTAAAAAAATATACTAGTATATATAAACCATCCTGAAGGAACTGAATCTAAGATAATTTGAGCATCAAACTAAATAATAATAACAGAATTACTATTAGGAAATAGTGTTATTTACTAATAGTGTTATTTACTTATTCTATTTAATAAATAGAATAAGACTCCATGACTCCACACTAATATCTATATATATAAAGAGCCAAGGGGCATCTCAACTGAATGGATGACCGAATAGGCTGAATGGGGCAACAAGGCCGGCAGGGGAGTTAGTGATGAATGACCAAATGACTGAAAAGCAGGCTGCATGGGGCGACCAGGATGGCAGGGAGGTTAGTGATGGACGACCAAATGACTGAAAAGCAGGCTGAGTGGGGCAACCAGGCCAGCAGGGGGTTTAGTGAGGGATGACCAAACGATTGAGCAGCAGGCTGTGTGGGGCGACCAGGCTGGCAGGAGGGTTAGTGAGGGATGACCAAACGATTGAAGAGCAGGCTGCATGGGGCAACCAGGCCGGCAGAGGGGGGGGCAGAGGAGTGACCAGGCCAGCAAAGAGGGGCAGTGAGGGGTGACCAGGCCGG
>PVJC01025806.1:0-24482 GCA_004026665.1 Murina feae | reverse complement strand
CCCCCCCCACCTGGCAGGGCTTGACAGGGTGGGATCGGCCGGATCTGGATCTAGACCAATGAAGGGGGGCCATCCAGGTTTGGGTCTCGAGCGATTTTGAGGTGTACGTGGGAGATTGAAAACTTGACTCTGGGTTCTGTGGTGCACCCCAGACTCTGACAGGAGGAAGATTTTCATATACATTTTACTAATTTTCTTTAATGTCTGACATTTCTATTACAGAAAAGGGCAAATAGCAATATTAAAATATTTCCTCTAATTAATCCCCTCTTAATGTGCACGAATTTCGTGCACTGGGCCACTAGTATATACATATAGGAGAAAAGAAATCAAGCTGAACTGGTGATTGATTAGCTAAGAAGGAAAAGTTAAAAAAAAATTACTCCACAAGTTTGAAGCTGGGTACCTAAGAGAATGATGGGGTCACTGGCAAGGACTGAGAAAATGCAAGAGGTGGATGATTTATGGAGGAGTTTGATGACTTGAATGTGAGCAGATGAAAGGACCATATCCAATAGGCTGTCGGAAATGCAGGACTGAAGGTCAAGTGAGAAGGCAGTGGAACTGGGAACAGTCCAAGATGACCTGGACACCAGGAAAAGCCTGACACAATATCTCTATAATTACAAAGGGACTAAAAATACAGGTAATACTTGGAACTAACTGCTAGTAGTGCTAGACTGGAATGGTATTTTCCAACCTTCTTCTGGCAGTAACTCCTCCCACTTTTCTTCTCACAATAAGTCTGTTTACATGTTACCCAATACATATTTCACACAAACACACACACACTTTTTTTAAAGACAAAATTAGTGCTTGGAAATTGAAGAGGGTTGGGTGTAGAGAGCTTACATCCCCTACCTGCTTGCTTACCACGGAAATGAAGACATTTTCATAGAACCCAGGAGTGTAGATTTTGATCAACAGGATTCATTTTAAAATGCATTAAAATAATAAGACATTTAGGGTTGCCATATAGGAACACCACAGGTAAAAAGAAAATGACCCTTTTGCTAATTTTTTTCAAGGAAATGTAATGTCTTTCTGGAAACTGGGGTCTAACCTTGTATCTATGTGCTCCTGTGTAAAATCAGTATTTTACTTAAGTTTTTTTTTTTTTTTCAAAATATATCTATCACAAAGGTTTTCCATCATTATTTTTTTTGTTTTTTTAATTTTGTTTTATTACTTTAAGTATTACAAAGAGGGTTAAATAAGTTTCCATTTTTTCCGCTTGACCTTCCCCCGTCCTTCCCTACCCCCCCTCCAGTGTCTTGTGTCCATTGATTATGCTTAAATGCATGCATATAAGTTTTACTTATGTTCTTGTAACCCTAGTTTAGCACATTGAAAAATCATTTTTGCATATCTTTGTTGATTTCCAAGTGAATTGGGTAGAAAATGCTTTGTTTTGTAGGGATGGTATTCTATATCACTAGTGTTTTTGAAAGCTTGTTAATCTTAGACATAAGTTCATTGGAGGATTTGTCTTAGAAAATAAAATAGACTCATGTGTTACCCACAGATGAAAGAGTAGACAGGAATTCACAGCAAATGGCCATGATCCTTTTATATATTGTGACTCCAAATTCTTTCCCCAGGAATGTACAGCTGGGTCACACTAAGTATATTTGCTTGTATGCAACCTTCTGAAGCAGCACAAATCTACCTTTTATAAATGTCGATGCCTGCTTTGGCTGTTAAATTTGGCTATTGGCACTTTGGACCTATGCTTTCTAGTAGTGTGCTAAGGAAATAAGTTAGTTATAAAGAAAAATATTTCTATCTTAAATGGTTTAGGAGAATTCTTTAAAATGTTTTAAGAAGTTATACAGGTCAGCAAAAGTAGGTTTACAGTTGTGAGTATGAGAAACAGTTTATTCTTATATTATTATTTATTATTGTATTATTCTCCATGTAACCTACTTTTGCCCCACCCTGTATATATAATTATCATGTGAAATATTGTGTAAATATTTTTAAATATTACATTACTTAGGGACTTTTTCTTCTTCTTTTTTGGGAAAATCTAGATACCTTCCTTTATTCATTAACCCAACAAATATTAAGTGCCAATAATGGGACATGTACTATTAAAGGGAATAAAATTAAAGCGGCAAACAAGAAATCTTCCTGCCCTCGTGGAGCTTAGACTCTAGGAAGGAACACAGACAATAAACAAAAATTTCAAAAATTATTGTATAATTACAGTTGTGATAAATGTTATAAAGAAGAGGCATATAGCAAATGGACCAAACCTTGAGATTATATTAGGTAAGATTTTTCTGAAAAGTGGTACTTGAGCTGAGACATAAAAAAGGACTAGGAGTTAGCCCAGCAAAGTGGGGCGTGAGGAAAAGTGTTGCAGGGTGAAGGAACAGCAAATATGAGCTCTTGAGGCAGCAAGACAATTAATTGTTCACTTAAAGGAATTGAAGAAAATGTCATCACCAAGAGATAAAGAGGAAAGAGGAAATGATTTGAGATAAGTTTAGAGAGGGAACAGAGGTTCCTAGAACACACTGCTAAAGTAGGTCCCTGGATCAGCAGTGTCAGCGTCACTTGGGACCTTGGTGGATTTGCAAATTCACAGATTCCACCTTGGACCTATTGACTCAGGCCCTGTAGGAGTGAGGCCTATACATCTGTATTTTAACAAATTGCTGTTTGTTTCTGTGCTGAGCATTTTTGCAATTTCCTCAAAGATCTCCTGACCTGGAGGGACCTCCTCCCACCCCCCAGATATTTCCCCCTGCTCAGTTCCTTGACCCAGATGTTGCAATCTCCAGTTAACATTCTAGCACCTGCTCCTTAGTCTTCACTCCAACAGAACACCCCTCACAGACTCTGTTGGAGTCAACTCACCATAGCTCGTGGTCCTTTGAGGCAGGATTTGTTTTAAGATTAAAAACCAGACTCCATCAGTTTTTGTTCATTGGTTTATGTTGTTTATTATAATCCACAAATCAGTGAGAGCATGTGATATTTATCTTTCTCTGACTGATTTATTTCACTTAGCATAATGCTCTCCAGACACAGTTGTAATATCTTTATCAATAAAGGGGAAAAAACAAACAAATAGTAAGAGAATGAAAAAGAAACCCAACTAATTTATAATCCTAAACAATATTGGCACAGAAGTATTTACAGATGAAATGACAACAAGAAACACATTTGCCATTTGTTGATAATTTGTTGAAGCTGTGATGTGTGCATGGGATTCATTAAATCTCTACTTTGTATATGGTTGGAAGTTTCTATAATAAGGTTTTTTTAAAAAATAATAGTATTTCATGTTTTAAAAATATTATATATATAAATGGAATCAATGTATATATTCTTCTGTACTTGAATTTTTCCCTAAAATATATATCCGTGTTTGAAATATAACTCTAATTCACTCATTTTCATTGCTATTTAACTGCAAGGCTAGAGGATATTGATGTACATTTGCATTGCCTCCAGTTTCTTTTTCCTAATATGAACAATGGTTTTATAAGAAGTGGTGATACTAGGTACTATAGTCTTGTTTGTGATCTAAAAGGAATAACTTCCATTTTTCATCATTATGTAGGATTTTGTTAGTTTCCTTTTGTTTAGATATTTTATGATTTTTAAAAATCATAACTGATGTTGAATTTTTCTGCTTTTATTGAGATTATTTTTTTATTTTCTCCCTTTTATTTTGTTACTTTGGTTAAGAACATTGATTTTATTATGATAAACAAGACTTGGAATTCTTGGGACAAAGGCAACACTATAAAAGAGGCTCCAAATTGAACAAATGGAATTTATTCTGAAAGAAAGATTAACATAGCAAATAGATGAAAAGAAGAGATTTACATTAAATACATAACACTGGAAAAAATCAAGTATATTGCATTAACAAAACTAGAAAATGTAATATATTTGTTTACTTATTTATTCAATAATAATTTACTCAGTACTCACTATGCATCAGGAACTATTCCAAGCACTTAGGATTCATCAGTAAATAAAGCAAAATTTCCTGACAAATTTTATTCTAGATGAAGTGAAAGAAATAAACAATAAACAGTATATTTAATAAAGAAGTGAATTATACAGTAGTTCAGTAGTAAATGCTATGAGAGAAAGAAAAGATAGGAATTCTAGAGGGAGAAAATAAAAGTTTCTAGTCATCCCTGCTCCAAGTAATTAGCCCTTTAAAAATTATTTTAGGAATTATTCTCAACTTCACATTTATTCATCCTCCCTCTTGTCTAAAGTTAGCTATGTGATAAGGGGTAGTCTTGATGAGTTTACATTAGGCAACTGTTTTATTTATCCTTTTCTTAATTTACCAAAAAGTTGCCACTCAAAAAAATTCAAGATTTTAATAAAAGTAAAAGCATAGACAAATCCTCCCCACTGATACTGCCATACTCCTATCAATGGGAAATAGCCATTGGATATGAAAACGTGTTAACTCAGTTAAACAAAGGCATTCAAAACACCAAGTTCCATCATGATTTCCAGCATAACTTTGGGTCCTGTTAGAAAACATTTAATATCATCATATTGTCCAGTATACTCCCGTTGCACTCGGTATATGAAGAGTCGCTCTGATCAGGGAGAGAGCTGAACATATCAGTAAGTAAATACACTACCTTTTAGCTGTTGCAGGCTTTGTTAGACAAAGATGGTTATAGACAATTAAGGAAAGAACTTCTCCAGACTCCAAGCCTTCTTAAACAATGAAACAGACTTTAGGCTATAATTATCCTAATTTAAATTCATTCATTTAACATGTATACAACAAGCACTTTTTGGTGCATCTAGAATGTGTCATATCTGGCCAAGAGCCAGATAAACAAGTGGTAAATAGACGTGATCATCTCTGCCCTGTGGTATTTATTGTCCAGTAATGGGTGTGTGTGTGTGTGTGTGTGTGTGTGTGTAATTATAGGTGATATACAGGTTCTGTGATGGAAATGAACATGGCATTAAGAGAGGGAGCAATAAGAGGTGGGACAGGGACACTGGAAGGGCAAGAGCTGGACTAAAGAAAGGCTCTGAGTAATCATTCTTTTAATGAGCATTATTATTGGTGAGTCAGAATAACACATTCAAATTACATTTAGAAGTTTTTAATGTGCTAAAGCAATGAGTCATAATATTTATTCAAGCCATAGTTGAGATAAAAGAGTAACCTAACAGCAGAATGATGGTATGCAACCCCGAAGTTCAGTCACATCTGAAAAATGTGTCTCCTCCATGTCTTCATTCTTAGGCTTGTAGCTAGCCACGTTAGCAGATCTGGTGATCTGTCCTTGGTGCTTTAAAGGTGGGCCCTTCTTTGTAATCTGGGCCTGCCCTATTTCCTCAGATCAATGACTCATTTCTTCCGAGCCATGAATCACTGCTATTCTGTAACTGTCATGAGGATTTGGCATTCTAAAACACATAGCTGGGCCAGGGCATTTCTATGAAAGCATTCTCTAACATGGATAGACGTTTCTTTTCGTCCTTACCCTCAAAAGTCTTAGGATAGCGGGGTCAATTTTAATATCTTTTCAAAAGGCAGCCTGACCAGTGCATTATTTTTGAGTGGGTCCTGGTGTTAAAGTCAGAGTGATGTTACTGACTGTTCTTTGGAGTTGGCTGATTCCATTCTGGCTGTCTGAGTAAGGACAAAAATGCTTCTGACAGAGAGTTTGGGCATTTGAATTATTCCTCTTATCGCTTTCTGGCTGTCCAATTGCTCATGGATGTTTGTTTCCACTCTCATTTTCGTAAGGAAGAGAAGTGTTATCTAAAGAAATTATATAACCTTATAATATTTATATAAAGGAAGGTATTTATTGGTTTTGAAATATTTAAATTTGCTTTTCCAAATTAATATAGGTAGATTTCATAAAAAGTTGAATATTAAAGAACAGACCACTTTCAACTCTTTTTGCAATTTTCTATTTATTTTCCTCTAGATTTCTAAATGATATGCCACTGGTTCTTAACCTTTTTGTTCTCAGGACTCCTTTGTAGTCTTAAAAGTTATTGAGACCTAAAAGACAGAGGTCTTATCTATGTGGTTTATATATGTAATTATCATATTAGAAATTAAAACTGAGAAACATCACTCATTAGTCATTTGGAAAATGAGTAATGCAGACCTTCCAAATGTTGACACATTTTTTATATGATAGTTTTTAAAACTCACATTTGTTAATATGATAATTGATTTCATCAAAAAGTCTAACTATTGGGAAGCCCTAAACTTACCATGGAGGATCCAAGTTTTCCAAATCTCTTATTTTTCCTTATAAGCTCAAATCTTTTTCATTGGCAACAATTGTTACAGTTATTTATACTTAAAATGTTATCAGTTACTTGTATTGGAAATGACATTTTGAGAAAATGACTGCTGAATACTCAAGTCTGAGAAACCATAATTTGTCAGTCACTCTTCAGTACCTAGTTCAACTGGAAAAAAAAATCACACAAGTGCTCTTTCATAGCCAATAGAAATGCTTTCTGCTACTTCCCATTTCACAATCCAGAATGTTAAAAAAAATATGGACTTACTCTGACCTGTGTAGCTCAATTGTTGGGTGTAGTCCCATACACCAAAAGGTGGCAGGTTCTATTCCTGGTCAGGACACATGCCTGGGTGGTGGACTCGATCCCTAGTAGGTGGTCTGCAGGAAGAAGCCAGTCAATGATTCTCTCTCATCATTGATGTATGTTTCTATCTCTCTCTCCCTTTCCCTTCTTCACTGAAATAAAAAAAATGAACTCAAGGTTGAGATTTAATAAAAGTAATGATTTTTATTGCTTCATCAAGGATATTTTTAAGTAAAACCAGATTTTCTTTTTTAAGATTGCAAGTGTTATAGTAAAGAACACAATGACAGTTAGTCAATGTTGACAGTACCTTAACTTGTGCTGCTAAAGCACCAACAGTTTTACCCATTGTGGCTTTTGCACCATCAGTGTAAATGTCAACATGTGAAAAGGCAAATAATACCTTAGTATTATATGAAAAGAGTTTTGTCTTCACAGAAAGTGAAATACACTTTGAGAACCACTGTAATACTTAATCTACTGTTGCTTGCTTTGCTGATATTAGCTATTTTCTGTTGACTTGCTGTTCCAAAAGATGGTGGTTTAGTGTCCCTTCACTAAACCAGCACCTCTGTTGTTCCTTCCTGCATTGCCTCAATATAATCATAGCATACTGTTGCTTAAAAAAATAATGTTTACCTTTTTGTTACTATGTAAGTATTATTCACTGCTAATCCAAGTAGGGTAAAATGAGTGTTTTATTTTGTTTTAATATGTTTTATTGATTTCAGAGAGGAAGGGAGAGGAAAGAGAGAAACATCAATGATGAGAGACAATCATTAACCGACTGCCTCCTGCATGTCCCCAATGGGGACTGAGCCTGCAACCCAGGCATGTGCCCCCACAAACTGGGAATCAAATTGTGACCTCCTGGTTCATAGGTCAATGCTCAACTACTGAGCCACACCAGCTGGTCTGTTTTGTGTGTGTGTGTGTGTGTGTGTGTGTGTGTTTTAATTATTGATTTTTAGAGAGAGAGGGAGAGGGATGGAGAGATAGAAACATCTATGAAAGAGAAACAAAATCAATCAGCTACCTTCTGTACACCCCCTGAGGATAAAGCCCCTGATCGGGAATTGAACCAATGACCTCTTAGTTCATGGGTCAGTGTTCAACCATTGAGCACATTGGCCAGGCTGCTGGTACAACATCTTATTTTGACCTGGAGTTGATTACTATCTTGCTTTTTTATGTACTTAGTTCTATTAGTCCCATCACAGATTTGTCTCAATTCTCAAATATATTTGTAAAACATTTCCTAAATATTCTGTTTTATGCAGTTAAGTCATTAGGCCTGTTTGTTTTTCCCTAGAGAAATCCCTTCCACAGCCTTTCTTCCTCTTGCTCCGATATGGAGCAGCTGCTCATGCAGCCAGCTACTCAGCCTTGATTCTGGGCAATCCCCCTAACTGAAGAGAAGATGTGATGAGCTGTGGGAGTCTAAATGCTCATTTCCCATACTTGAAATAAATTACTCTTTAAGCCCCATGTCTCCTCCCTCACTGTCAGTGTGCTTCCTATCCCCGAACCTGGATCTCCAAATCCTGAAACTTGCTGGGGTTCTGATGCACAAATTGGCTTCTTTCATTGACATCCCCAAGGCACTTAGTTTCCTGATTTTTCAACTCTCCCACATTGCAGCGTACACAATGCTAACACTCCATACCCACTGTTTTAACCTTGCTGTTAAAATTTTAACTGTGTCTCTTGGGGTTCTTTCCATTTCCATACATAGTGATCTTCATCACTCTCTTTATAGAGCTGCATAGTGTTCAATTATGTGGCTGTACCATAGTTTATTTACCAGTCCCCTAGTGATGGACACTGGGTTGTTTCCAATTGTTTGTGCTTTAAATGAGTAATCTATACATTTGTCATTTTGTATGTATCCAAGTGTACCTGAATGATAGATTCCCACAAGTGAGATTGTTGGTCAAAGGATAAACGCATCTGTAATTTTGGCAGCTGTTGCCATAGTCCTTTCATAGGAGTTGTACCATTTCACATTCCTGCTAGCAGTGTATGAGAGTGTTCAAACGTTTACACTTTTGCCAACCTGTTACATGAGAAATGGCATTTCCCTGTAGTTTTCCTGGCCTTTCCCCTTATTATGCACCTCCACATTTAAAACATTTTTTTTATTATTCTGTGTAAACTTCTGTACAAAAATCTGTTATAATAAAAATTTCTAACTTTAGATATATAGAATTAAAATAAAATACCATAATTTATAGAAATATACTTAGATTACTTGCCAGAGTTGGGCCACTCCTGGATGACTATGACCCATCCTCCTTACTTTGATGATTTAAGTAACTAACAGAATAATTTTTATTTAGCTAGGTCAGATGAAATTATGTAGAAGGGAATGAACACACTCAACTCATCCTCAAATAAGCTAAACTAGTACTTACTTAATGCATAGTGTAGAAAGCTGTAAGTCTTTTTTAGGGGAAGCCAAGTTCCACATCAAAGACCCCACTCTTCATGGTTGGCTGTATTTGTTTCCTCATCCATCTTCTCACAGTTGTATCATTCTTTATAGAAATCACTTTCTAATTTCCTGAGTAAAGGGGCAATGTGATTTGAATATTGCCAGGTCTTATTGTTACAATTAAATTATACCATAGTAGTGGATTGTTTAATGTTCTCACTCTAAGTTTGTCACACTTTCCTTCTTAAAGAACATCTGAAACCATCTATGTTATTAATTCTCACATTTCAGTCATGTCCCATATTCCCTTCCTTGCAGGTGGTATTGTGAAGGCAAGGAGCTTGAAAATTCCCCAGACATTCATATTGTCCAGGCGGGAAATCTGCACTCACTGACCATTGCTGAAGCCTTTGAAGAGGACACAGGACGCTATTCCTGCTTTGCTTCTAACATCTATGGGACGGATTCAACTTCTGCTGAGATTTATATAGAAGGTAAATCAAAATACTCTTGGAGTATGGCATTTACTGGTGAGACTTATAGTTATAATAAATAAATATTTATTGAGGGCCTATTCTACCACACACCCTCCTAGGCAGTGGGGATAGCAGCAGTGAACCAAATAGACAAAAATTCCTAGGTTCATGGAAAGATGGAATTTACACTGTAATGGAGAGACATAAAGTATATGAGATTAAAAAAATAATAAAATATATGATAGGTGTGTGTGTGTTGGGGGTAGGAAGCTTCCTACATCAATAAGCAACTCTTCATGACATCAATTGAATATCCTACAATTCAACTCAACTCTTTTACCAACTACCTGGAGATAGTGTCAGATCTACTACGTTAAGGGCTCAGTTCTGTAAGTGGTCAAAGGATAAACGCATAAGATTGCTCCCACTTCACTTCAAGTGCCAATCACAAGTAGTAGGTCCCCGGGTTACCCACCATTTTTGTCTGGCTTGGCTACAAATCAGAGGTTCCCATGACTCCCAACTCAGGTTCAATTAATTTGCTAGTGTGTCACAAAACTCAGGAACACATTTACTTTTGATAAGCAGTTTATTAAACAATATGATAAAAGATACAGATGAACAATTAGACAGAGAGATAAAGAGAGTGAGGTCTGGGAGGGTCTTGAGCATAGGAGCTCTGTCCCAGTGGAGTTGGGGTGTGCCACCCTCCTGATGTGGATATGTTCGCCAACCTATGAGTGCTCCAAACCCCATCCACCTATATCTGCAATGTCTAAGGAGGCTTCCTTTGGTAGCCATTTTTTGCTCCTCTTCACCTTCTGGATTGTAGGGGGAGGGGCTGAAAATTCCAAGCTTTTAATCTCGGTTTAGTCTTTCTGGTGACCAGCCCCCATCCAAGAACCAGAGAGGAGCTGACCCAGTTATCTCATTAGAACAAAAGATCCATTTAGTGCTCTTATCACTTCGAAATTTATAGGAGTTTTAGGAGACGTGTCTCGGGAATGGAGTCAAAGGCAAAAAACAGATACTCCAAAGTGCTCATTACTTAGGGAATTATAAGAGTTTTAGGGGCTCTGTGGCAGGAACCAGGGACCTATATATATTTTTCTGTTATCTCACAGCATATATATAATCGGGGATAGGAAGTATGAATGTGTGTGTGTGCTGTGTGTAAGTTGCAATTCTAGGTAGGGTGATCAAGGAAGACCTCACTAACTAGGTGACATATAAGTGAAGACCTAGAGGAAGTGAAAGAGTAAGCCACATGGATATTCAAGAGAAAAGAACTCTGGGCATAGAAATCCATAGTGCAGTGTGCCTGTCCTGATGTGGCAGTGTGCCTGTCTTATTACAAAGAGATGAGCAATGTGGCCAGGGTGAGGCAAACAAGAAAAAAAAGGATCAGGTAGCTCAAAAGTTCAAGATGGGCTCAAGATGGGAGGAGGCAGGTGAACAGATTATATAGGCCATTTGCAAGGTCATTTGCAAGGACTTTGACTTTTATTCTGAGGGAGATGAGAAGCTATGGAGTACTCTGAGCAGAGATGTGACATAATCTGACTTAGCTTTTAACAAGGTCACTCTGGTTCCTGGGTGAGAATGTACCGCAGGGATTCAAGGGTAAATGATAGGAAACCATTTGGGAACCTTAGAAAAGGCATTTACATCAGCACAAAATTTATATGACTAATTTTAGAGAATAAATCAATTTATGTTCCTTACATATCTATAACATTTTGTTCCCATTTATCTCATCCCCTAGGTTTTTTTCTGGGAACCATTCTTTAACACTTTTATCAGCTATAATACCTTATGTAGGCCTTGGTTTCAGCACTTAAATAATGTATTATGATTTAAATGCCCATTTATGAACTAGATTGTAAAGTACTGTCTCATTCTGCTGTATCTCCAATATAGTGCCAAGTACATAGTAAGTATTTGATAAACATTTATTGAATAGATTGTGAATAATGAGGATAATAGTGAATAATGCGTGAAAAGAAATGTGCTGTATGTTTTCATTCTCAAAATTTTGGAGTACAATAAATGCCTCCAGATTTAGCTCTGATAAATCTTCTTGGAATTTACTATATCGAGAAGGCAATCCAGTATCAAAGTTCTGGGAACAGTGCTGAGATTGGATCACTGATTTTTTTTCATTTTATGGCAACAGAGTTTCAAGCACCCGCCTCCTGAGATGAAATGTGACTTGTTAATATTAGGACTAGACGGAAGAGCATCCACCTACATCTACAATGTTTGGAATCCAATGTAATCCCTTCTTTTATTTAGTCTGGGTAGGTCAGTAAGAGGATTTATGGACACCACATTAATATTTGCAAAGAATTTTTTAGTCCTAAGGCATCAGCAGGTGTTTTATATAAAGAACACTTGGAATTTGGACCAGTTAACTTGAACACTATCACTAATTAGCATGTGGTTTGAGCAAGCCCTTCAACTACTTGGAATCTATTTCCTCACCTGTAAAAGTGGGTGTTTGTTAGTGGGAATCACGGAGTTCATTTCTATGTCTGAAATTCTGTAGGTCTTCAAAAGCCTAGGAACCAGTTTAAGAAATTATCATCTTAAAAGTTTCATGTCTTGGTTTTATTTTTTCAGGGGCTTCTTCTTCTGACTCAGAAGGGGACCCTAACAAAGAAGAGATGAATCGGTAATTCTAATTTTGCTTCAGTCTTGCCTAGATTAATTTTAATATTCCCAGTATTCTACTGTTATTTAATTATTGCTTTTAATTAAGTTATTTAAATGTAGGCTTTCTTGTTTAATAGCAGTTAAAAGAGGGAAATATACAGGAGGAATAAACATACTCTTTCCACATAGGAGGTTTTCCAATAACCATGCAACCCATCTGCATCAGTAGCTTTGCTAGTGGGTTTTTAAAAAGTTCCCTTTAGAGTTAAAAATGGGCTCTCCTAAATTTTCTCAGTAAATGTGCAATTATTTGTGCAAAATAAAAAGGCCATTTCCAGCACATTAGTGAAAAGTAATTGTGCATTCAAGCTTCCCAATCTTTTTTAAAATATTTTTTATTTTTTAAAATATTTTTTTATTTTTTAAATATATTTTATTGATTTTTTACAGAGAGGAAGGGAGAGGGATAGAGTGTTAGAAACATTGATCAGCTGCCTCCTGCACACCCCCCACCAGGGATGTGCCCGCAACCAAGGTACATGCCCCTGACTGGAATCGAACCTGGGACCCTTAAGTCTGCAGGCCAATGTTCTATCCACTGAGCCGAACCAGCTGGGGCTAAAAAATATTTTTATTGATTTCAGAGAGAAAGGGAGAGGGAGAGATAGAAATATCAATGATGAAAATCATTGATTGGCTGCCTCCTGCACACCCCCTACTGGGGATGGAGCCCACAACCTGGACATATGCCCTGACCAGAAATTGAACTGTGACCTCCTGGTTCAAAGGTCAATACTCAACCACTGACCCACACTGGCTAGGCAAGCTTCCCACTATTTTAAAAATGAGATATCACCAATTAAGTATTATCATACCTATATATACAGAGTGAAAAACACGCATCCAGTGATTGAAAAAACTTTATGTTTTCTGACATCACAAAACCTGGTGATCCTAAATTATTTATGCGAATGATCTGGGCAAGTGACTTTTTTGTTGAACAATTGTTATGACTACTGAACAAAGTTATATCTATCTATTCATTACTTTCCACAACCATTGACTAAGCACCTACTCGACACCTGACACTTCATTAGATGCAATGGCTACTAAGAAAAATCAAATACTTCCTGCTTATAGTCTAGCAGGAATGTAATATATAGCAATGAAATATATAGCAAATATAGCAAAAGATATATACCAAGCATATAGACAAGAAGAGTACTAAAGTGTAAAAAATGGTGATATAATTATGTACACAGTGTAAAAGACTTGGCACAAAGGGCCCTATTGGTTGAGGAGGGAAAGAGAGATCAGGAAGGGAGACAAAGAATTGGTGACCTTCAGCTCAGGCCTAAAAGAACAGTAGGTAGACACCCCCGAATAAGAAAGGAAAGGGCATTTCAGGCAGAGGAGGCTGTGAAAAGAAGACCTGGGAACTGGAAACAGAGCCATTCCTTGAGATTACCGGAAACAGGTGGCAGTATTTGCAAGACCGGTTAAAAAGCTGCTGTGTTTGTGCATTCTGTCCCGCCCACTCCCTTACAGTGGATAATTATTCCTTAAGGGCAGAGATTATGTCTTATTCTTCAAAATGCTTTGTGTGCCTACCTTGAAATGATAACTTGCCTTTAGCTTTTGTGAAGATATAAAAATTCATAGCCAGGGTAAATGATTTCTCCCTTTAACTCTCTTCCTTATACCCATGGCTTCAGTTCAATTCCTACTTTGTTCCTGCTTCTTTATGCCAGTCACCACCTTACAGGTGTTCCAACCTTTTTCTCCTTTATAGTTTCCAAATACAACCAGTTATTCTCTAAAAGATCATTCTGATCCTGTCATTTTTCTGACTTCAAAAAATTATCTGTGGGAAAATAAAACACAAAACAAATATTTTTTAAAAAAATCTTAGCATGGCATACAAAGCCTATTCAGTAGAGTATCAACCCTCTCCTCCTCCCTCTCCTCCTCCATTCCCCACCTCACGCTCTCTACACTGCTTTCATTTCACCTCTTTCTCCAAGCTGTTCGCTTTGCTAGGAATGCTCTATCTCCTCTGCCTGGCCTTCAAAACCTAGTCAAGTTCTACAATAAACTTTTCCTCTATCCCTCCTCAGGGCTCTCATGACACGGTTATGAGCCTAATGGGTGTGAATTTTGATATACACACTTAATAAGTAAGAAATAACTCATTTGTTTATTTTCTTTCCACCTACTTGTAATAGTTAGGGTTTAGCTTCAGTTATGTGCAATAAATACTCAAAATAATAATGTAAATAAGACATTTATTTCTCATTTACATAAAAATATGGATTTAGCGAGTAAAACAGTTCTACCCTTCCCTTGTGTTCCAATCTACTTCCAGCTTTCTGCTTCATCTCATTCTATGGTGTAGCCTCATCTTCTTAATCTAAAATTGGAAGAAATAAGGGCATGTTCTGTCCCCTTCTTAAGGTCATTTCTCTTAAATCACAGACATCACTATCCCTCATATCCCATGACCAGAAAGTAGTCATGTGGCCATACCTACCTTCAATGAAGTTTGGGAGATACACTGTTCATCTGGAGTAGCCATGTAAAGAAATCAGAGGTTCTATTACTTTTAAAGAAAAAAAAATGCATGCTTCAGAGACACTGATAGCCTCTGTATGACCACATAATTCTGCTTCTGAGACCCCAACTTCTGAGACGCCTGGTTAGGAAAATATTTAATCACCCATTATTGGATGTTCTCTTCCTCCTCCATGACTGTGGAAAGCTCCTTGGGATATAGATGTATTTAATATTTGATGTTAAATTGCTCTATACATCTTACGTAAATTATCTTATTGATAACCCTCACAAAATTCTATGAGGTAAAAATTATTATTTCCCCATTTTAGAGATGAGGTAGCTGAGACAGACAGAGGTAACATCTAAACAAAAGGGAAGCCCATTCTGTCATCGGTCATCTAACCCCTTCCCACTCCCCCAGGTTATTAGCAAGAGGTCCATGTCCCAGACCTCAAAGCCCCTTCAAGTCCAGTCCTTTGTTGCTTTCTGATATGCTTGGGTGCTGATATCTTTAGCAAGAGTGGGACTCTTTAATCATAAAGGTTATATCCCCTCTGGACTCCGGTTTTCCCTCTTATCAGGTTCTCTGGCAAGATTCACAAAACTAAAATAATCTCCCCTCTGTAGCCTCTTCAAGAATATTTCTTGGCTCTGTTGCCCTTCAAATAATCCCTTTAATTTGTATAACTTGAAGAGCTCGTTAACTCAGGCTATTTCTGCTTTCTGCCATGCCCAAATCCCAGAAGCAAAGATTTACAAAGCCTGGCCTTTTACTTGAAATGGATGGGGGAGGGAAAATACAGAGGGCAAAACAAATCTCAAAAAATTATCTTCTGCACATGCTGCATCATAGCACTCGTCTGGATTCTCAGTTGTGAATATGCACAAGTCCCCAGCTTGACTGAGAGCAGCTAACTCAAGGGTCAGAATGATATCTTGTCATCTTCTTATTTACATGTAGTGAAGTGTGTAGCAAAGAAGCCCTCAGTAATGGCTTGTAGAATATTGTTGACCAAAGACTTGTATTATGTCTAACTATAAGCAAGGATAAGTTACTAACTTTGCTGAAATAATTTTCACAAGCAATTATAAGTCTGTTTTTATAAAAGTTTTAATCATTTCTCAGAATCCAGAAGCCAAAAGAGGTGTCACCCCCTCCCACAACTTCTGCAGTCATTCCTTCAGCAGTACCCCAAGCCCAGCATGTGGTGGCCCGGCCAAGTGTATCAACCATCCAACAGGTACAAAAGTCAAAGGGAAACACAAGTGCCATAGTCTGTGGCAGGCAGACACTGTGACCATGACCATCTTGTATGGCATGATCATGTTCTCTGTTGCACCTTCATAATGACCTTGGGCAATTCATTTCCATGATCATGATAATCTGTAATTTTAATGTAGAATATCGGTGGTTCCTATTGCTTTGGAAACACACTCTCTAGCTCATGGGAAATTTCATACAAACCCTTTATAAATTAGACCCTAATATTCCAGGTTTGTTGGCATTAGAGTATTGATTACACACAATGGCCCAGACATTCAGAATTTTACTTTCTATGGGAGCAACCATGAAATTATTTTTTTAATATATTAAAGACTCTCATCCTTCAAGATGATGGTGATGATAATAATAATGATGATACTTTTACATGCTTAGTGTGAAAACATTGGAAAAATAGAGATGTATACTTAGTAAAAACTTTAGTTAAGGTTCTACTCCCCTACCTCCACTCCTCAGAGGTACCTTCCTTTAATAGTTTCTAGCAGATAGTTTCATACATTTTCTAGGCATATATATGAAAATATATGTATGGATATACTTCTAAAATATAAAATCATAATATTCTAAATGCATTTCTAACATGTTATTGATATATTTATTGACAAAACCATTTAAAAATTTGAACAATTGCTTATGTAAGCCAGTGAGTAATGCACAGGGGTCACATTTTAGTTCTAATCCAGTAGTTTTTTAAATTATGATCTGTGGAGGCTCAGAAATTCTATGGAAGCTCTTCAGGGTTAATTACACATGTGAGGCAGTCGTCATGATCTAGAAAGAAAAACAATCAACTCAGTATAAAATTTGAAGTCTGTAATTCATAGATTTAGAAAATGTCAGTCTTTTGGTTTTAGATTAATTTCATACACCAAATTCTGTAAATGTGTCTGTCTATCTATCTATCTATCTATCTATCTATCTATCTATCTATCTATCTGATAATGCTAGTGACAATAAACCTATTGTTTATTCTCTTCTAACAGTGTCAGAGCCCTACTAACTATCTGCAAGGATTGGATGGAAAACCTATCATTGCAGCTCCAGTGTTTACAAAGGTAATCAAAATATGATTTCTTTCTGTCAGGCCTTTAAGTATGCTATAATACCCAAACAAAGTTGTAGGATCCAATATTTACTGATTTTTATCTCAGGATTTTGGTCTGTTATAAGTACAGTATAGGATTTGGGATTTTTAGTATTTGTTACCATGTCATTCAAGTCTCAGGTTTCTAATAACAGTTTGTGTAATGAAAGATATGTCTTCTCCACTCACCACATGGATCTCTATGGCATCCTATTGCTGTTAAACACAATAGCCACACCTAGGGGTCAGTGATAATTTTCCAGCCACTTATATGCCAAAGGTTTCCTTGGAAGGGTTTTCAAAAGAATTGAATTGCACCAAAAGAGTGTCTTTGGCACCCAAGAGATAGAGTAGATGTTCTAGGAGACTCAACATAAAACCTCACTCTAAGATAAAGAGTCCTATTTTTCTATTGCCTGGTATCAACTATTGTGGTGGCATTAATTCTGAGCCTCATAGTCTTTGTATTAGAACTGGAAATTTTACTTAAACACTTCATTTACAAATGAAAAAAAATAAATAAGGAAGGGCCAGAGAGATTAAGCAATTTATCCAAAGTCACAGAATTAGTTAGTGTCAGAATTAGGATTAGGAGCATATTCTCCAAATTCTCACTCAATTGTTTTTTCCCTTAGATAGTGTTGACTTTGATTATATGTTTTATAAGGCAATAAGTTAAAAGGTAAAAAACTGAGTGACATTGGATTTTTATTTGGTATTATGAAGACTACATGCATGGAATCTGTGCCTGGATTTATAATTTATTGTTTTTATCAATGCTAACTTAGGCCCAAAAAGATTTTGTCCTCTCAGAAGTATGCTTTAGTTTGGAGAAATGGTTCTCAGTTAGGCTTAATTCTCCCCTACCCCACCTCCAGTGGGCATTTGGCAATGTCTGGAGACATTGTTAGTTGTCACATTTGGGACATTGTGCTGCTGGCATCCAGAGATGCTGCTGAACATACATACTGCAATGGATAGACAGCCTCCCACAATAAAGACTTATCCAGACCAAACTGCCAGTAGTCCTGGGACTAAGACATCATGATTTAGAGCAAAATGGCAAAAACTGTGTCTTCCAATGAGTACTGACCTTAAAGAAAGAGCTAACTTCCACAGACACCACCCTTAGGGAGATGCCACCATATCAGCTCATCCAAGATGGTTTTCCAAAATCAACCGAAGTCTAGACTGAGACATGCTTGTCCACATCCATATCAGTTGAGTCAACATTCATATGGGAAACAAGATGCCTCTTGATTTTTCAGATTCACTTCTTGTAACCTGCTTTTGATGTTTCAGCATTGCTATTTTCAAAGACGTGACGTAGGAAAGCAACATGCTGTGACTTGGCAAATACGAGACTTTGATGACAAGTTATAAATGGACGTGTGTGTGTGTGTGTGTGTGTGTGTGTGTGAGAGAGATATAGCTAAAAGAGATATCTGTAATCATCTCTTATTTCATGGCTAAGCCACTTAGCCTTAAAACATAGCTTAAGTGCCCCAGAAATCAGGACACTTTTGCCACACCCTAGAGACAGTGCTGTCTCTTCAAAAGCAACTAAATCACAGAATATTATGTATCTAGTCCCAACTGAAATCTTCTCTTTTCCTTACTGCCAACTGCCCAGCCAGAGATCAGAAAGGTGTCCTTATCTCCTTTTAAATCTTCCTAGGTGCTCTGTCTTCCCTGCATCTGTCACCTAGTGCAGACCCTGGTACAACATTCAGCACAATAAGAAAACTACTTACTTTTCTGTCCCTCCCAAGCACTTTGAAGCCTATCTCTAATACCTACATAGGAGTCCATAAAGGTAATAATAGATCCAAAGTCATTTTTATTATTCCAAAATGTACTTCAATACTTATTCTTTACATTTCATTTTCATGGACTGGTTAGAGTAACAGGTTTAGCTGCCTTTGTGTGGTGACTCTTATGAACTTCTAATTAGATGCTCTGTTTGGCTGATACATATATGCTTTAAAATAAATAAATAAATAAATAAACAAATAAACAAATAAATAAAAATGAATAATCACTACTATATGTTGTTTGTTACATAAATCTCCAAAAACATTAGATCCACGGTGGGAAAACAGTCCTTAATACAAAGACCCAAACTCTGATGAGGCTTTCTCAGCCCTCAGATGTATGCTTTTGCCTCCATAAATGGACCAGGATTGTTCAGACATAGGGCACTGGGATAGGCTGGGACTCAGATTCCAGAGGGACTTATCGGCAGCAGTGTGCTTGCGTTAGTTTCCATCAGCACAGGCAGGATTGAGGTCATAGTCACTGCCAGTGTCATTAGAAAATGTCTGAGTCAGAGCCTCTGGTGATGGTAATCACGTGGCACGAGCCCTGATAACTGGTCACTTTGCATGTGTTTCTTCGGGTTATTCCTGCTCTATGTACTTCATTAGGAACTTCTGGCATTTCAGCCCCCATGACTCACTTTCTATACTGCCCAAAAAAGCGTTTCTTTGCCAATACAGTAATGGCAAGAAGCCGATTTTTAAAAAAGCATCAGAGAGCAGAGTTTCATTTAATGCCTTGTGCCTTCTTTGGTGATAGGGGAATTACTGGTTTTATCTTCTTTTTAAAGAAGGTTAAAATGAAAAGGAGGGCTGCCCAACAAAACAGTGATAGAGTTTCAGAGAAGACAGGGGCTCAATTGCTCTGATTATAGGTGATACCTATGTTTGAAAATCTTTTATGGCGATAGACTATCTTTCATTCTCTCTGCAGCATCACAAAAACACTTTCACTCTATTTATGGGGAGGAACGGTGCTCACACTTCTTGAGTGTGAAGGGAGGTAGATGATCAGATTAGAATCTTACTCCTGTCGCTGCTCCCTCTCCAACAGCAGTTGCTTGGCAGACTTTCAAGGCTGCAGCAGCCCTGGCTCCAGCTGCTTCAGCGTCATTTGAAAAGTGAAGGGGGCAGGGGAAGTGAGAATTTGAAGAAGAGTGCTTCATTATATAATATCAGAGGCAGGAAGCCCTGAAATAACTGGACTAGTGACAGGATCCAGACGTCTGAAGATTACACGGGCCCCTCTCCCCAACCTGACATTCCAGAGGCTTTTCTGACTCAGCTGTTATAGGGCACCTCTGACAAGCAAGGGGCAAAAGAGTCTTCAGTCAGTTACCAGTGAAAACTGCCCCGATCCAATTCCAGCCTAAAGCACTAAAAACATCCATTTGCAGCATCTTCCAAGGTGCAAAATATCAGCAGGATTAAAACGGGAAGAAAATGGCAATATGACCCTCGTAGCTGACATCTTTTAACCAATAAGGAAGATGCCCTTTCTCAAGATGTCCCTGCATTGCATTTATAGGACTGTATCCTTTCAACTCATGTTTTTTATAGTACGTGGCACAGTGCTCGGCACAAAGCAAATAGTAATATTTTTTCTGTGGCGAATAACTTCCATTTCAGCTAAGAAGGAACCATTGCTTTCATCACTTTGTGGCATCTGAATGTCTTTAGGGGGATGAAGAAAAAAAAATCCAATATCAAATGGCCATGAAGACATGCTTCTCAAGGCTCTGGGTGTAGTCAAGTTACCCTGCAAAGAATGTCTTCCCAGCCCTAACCGGTTTGGCTGAGTGGGTAGAGCGTCGGCCTGTGGACTGAAGGATCCCAGGTTCGATTCCGGTCAAGGGCATGTACCTTGGTTGTGGGCACATCCCCAGTAGGGAGTGTGCAGGAGGCAGCTGATTGATGTTTCTAACTCCCTATCTCTTTCCCTTCCTCTCTGTAAAAAATCAATAAAATATATTAAAAAAGAAAAAGTAAAAAAAGAATGTCTTCCCAGATGGTCAGTATGGTGATGACACACAAGACAGACTTGCACTTTGGATACCGTTCACCTCAAGAAATTAAAGACATTGGTTATAGTGACTTTAGTCCAATCCATAATTCCTAGTTAAGACTAACCTTTGCTAGTTGGGGAGGGTTTCATTTGCCTTATTCGGCATCCATGAAATCTAGATGATTATGATCATGTCTGTACACAGTGAACACACTGTGCCATTAATAACAGCCCAAGACCTACTACTGTGTTGAACGTAGCACCATCTGCACTATGTTCAAATGGTGCAACTGTTTCGGACCCTGACGTGTGATGATGTGTGCCAGTTCCTTCCCATGAGACTTTTGTAGAAAAGCAGTTTTCAGCAATAACAGCTATCATTGTCCTTCAAACTATGACTTCCAGCCATTTTTTCTAAGTGGTTTGTAAGATGACCCTTGGCACTTCCTTTACTGAGTATTGATGAGATGTCACACTGGAATGAGCTTCCATCTTATATCACAGACATTTAGTGAGCATGTTCCACACGCTGTAGTATCTCAGGTATCTTGGCTGGACTCTGATATAGAACACAGGTCTTGGCTGTCAATGTCTAGTGAATCATAACAATAATGTTGGTCTCAGTTGTAAGCGACATATTCTCTCAAGGAGGTCCTTTTGCAAAGAGGGCTTTGGTATCTGCAGATTGAGAAGTGGCTTATATGTCTGACCTGAACTGCAAGCTCTATCAAAACATGTAGATTGACCTCATTCTGCTTATATCTATTTTTTAAACGTGCCATGTTTTATTTATTCCATCTCTTCTGCCATCACCACCTTTTTGTTGTTGTTTGTTTTTCTAATTTGTTTGCCTCAAGAAGGAATGAAACTCCGTTATATATGAATCCCAGGGAGATGTCCGCCTGCCATTAAAGTATTCAATAGGGTCTTGACCGATTTGGCTCAGTGGATAGAGCATCGGCCTGCAGACTGAGGGGTCCCGGGTTTGATTCCCGTCAAGGGAATGTACCTTGGTTGTGGGCACACTCCAGTGGGGGGTGTGCAGGAGGCAGCTGATCAATGTCTCTCTCTCATCGATGTTTCTAACTTTCTATCTCTCTCCCTTTTTCTCTGTAAAAAATAAATAAAAATATATTTTAAAAAACTATTCAATAGGCCCCAAAGCTTCTGTTTAAATACAAAATTTGCTCAAATGTCAGTGTGGAGGGCACATTCACTGGCTTGCCAGGAGCACTCAGGAATTGTTGATGTTCCCTGCTTACTTAGAGCATTCCATTCTTGTCACCAGAAGATGTTGTTTAGGGTAGACAAGGAATAACAAGATTTTTAATCTAATAGTTCCTTATTAATTCAGAAACCACTCTATGAAAATCCCATCCTGAATTATTTCAGCAAACAAATTTGGAAACGCAAAGAACAAAGCACTAACTTTGAACTGCATCGCCCCCTGGCTGTCCCAATATTAACTTACACACCCCTAAGAGAGAAAAGTTTCCTACTGTAGCTGAAGCCAAGTGGTTATTCTCACCCCCATATTCCTTAAACAAATGCAATAAATATGATATGGCCATGCACAAAATATCATAAATTGTTCAGACAAGAGCTATAAACAATCACAAAATATTTATTTATTTTTTAAATATATTTTATTGATTTTTTACAGAGAGGAAGGGAGAGGGATAGAGAGTTAGAAAAATCGATCAGCTGCCTCCTGCACACTCCCTACTGGGGATGTGCCCGCAACCCAGGTACATGCTCTTGACCGGAATCGAATCTGGGACCTTTCAGTCTGCAGGCCAACGCTCTATCCATTGAGCCAAACCGGTTAGGGCAATCACAAAATATTTATAAAAGTGAATGACAAAAGCAAAAAAGAAACAAACAAACAAGCAAAGACTAGCCATCCTGCTCTAGCTGGTTTGGCTCAGTGGATAGAATGTTGGCCTGCCCACTGAAGGGTCCCAGGTTTGATTCTGGTCAAGGGCACATGCCCAGATTGAGGGCTCAATCCCTAGTAGAGGGCATGCAGGAGGCAGCCGATCAATGATTCTCTCTCATCTTTGATGTTTCTATCTATCTCTTCCTCTCCCTTCCTCTCTGAAATCAATAAAAATATATTTTTTTTAAAAATAGCTATCCCCTCTCTGAAGCAAGAGCCAATATTTCCTAGTTGCAGATCCAAAAATTGTAATAATAGAAAGGCCTGCAGCATTTGTTACTAAAAAGAGCTTGTGGAGGAAGTTAATCATAACCTTTTTATGTTAATAATCTTTGGGCCAAAATTACAAAGAAAAATATGCTCACACACATACCAAAGAAACATTTCATAATCAAATGAAACACCTACTACATGAGTGAATGTGTGACTTTAAATTCACAAATCTTGATGAGTGGAAGACTAGATGTGAAAGAAAAATGTGAGTTCCATTCTCCCATAGAGTATATTATGGAATATACTGATATTTTACAGTTCAAAGTAGTTTTTGTAAACTTTTTTTAATGGAAGAGTGGAAAAACATTTAATGATACCTTCACAAAATTACAGGAATTTACCATGACCTAAGACTACACATATGACTATTATTTCATAAAGATTGTCAGAATTTATATCCCTGCATAGATGCTGAATCTAGACTGTAAAGAACACATAAAAAAAATAAAATAGCAAAACAAAAGTCAATTTCCAGGACAACAGAATGTAAATAAGGCAAAGCCAGGAAAACAGTTAGTTAATTGGACCGGACACAGAGATGTTACACCTTGTGGACAGCAATATTCTAATGTGGAAAAAATACATTACTCTTAAGCCAAGTACACCTAGTAAATACTGCAGAGTTTTAAAATTGTTGTTATTTCTGAAAACCAAACTCCACTTGGGCATTTAAGAACAGAAGTACTTTGCCCTGACCATTTTGGCTCGGTGGATAGAGCGTCAGCCTGCGGACTGAAAGGTCCCGGATTCAATTCCAGTCAAGGCCATGTACCTTAGTTGCGGGCACATCCCCAGTAGGAGGTGTGCAGAAGGCAGCTGATTAATGTTTCTAACTCTCTATACCTCTCCCTTCCTCTCTGTAAAAATTAATAAAATTTATTTAAAAAAAAAAAAGAACAGAAATACTTTACCAAAAAATTAGTATTTTGGAACCCTTCAAAATGTTTTGTCTAGTATTTAATAAACTTGTCTGGTCCTGCAAACAGAGAGGAAAAGAAAGAAGAGAGTGTACCTTTGTTCAAACCTTTATTCAAAAATAAACTAAATTGGAGCTGCTGGAGATGTAGAAGATTTGGAAAAAATCCAAATACAGAGATGATGATGGCATCTTTTCTAAAAATTCAGCACTGGAACCAGATTCCAAAAAATGTACACTTTTTGGTTCTAATAATGTTCTTCTCATTATAGATGTTACAAAATTTATCAGCCTCGGAGGGTCAGCTGGTCGTCTTTGAATGCAGAGTGAAAGGAGCTCCATCTCCTAAAGTTGAGTGGTACAGAGAAGGGACCTTGATAGAAGATTCCCCAGATTTTAGAATCTTACAGAAAAGTAAGTTGTTGCTTCAAAATTATTTTTCTGATAATTAATTTTTATAAATGTA
>PVJC01025805.1:0-24480 GCA_004026665.1 Murina feae | reverse complement strand
TTCCCACCCCGCAGTGCATGAACCCTGAAGGGGCTGTGGGCAGCCTGAAAATGGCTCTCAGCCCCTCACCCAGGCTGGCCAGGCATGCCAGCAGGTGGACATCCCCCCCGAGGTGTCCCAGACTGCAAGAGGGCACAGGCCGGGCTGAGGGACCCCCCACCCCCCGAGTGCACAAATTTTTGTGCACCGGGCCCCTAGTAAGTCAATAAAACACTAACAACAATAAAAATGTTAAACTATAACTACATGTAAAAAATAAATGAATCCAACAGTTTTGGCCAAATAATGCAAAAACAATCAATTATTTACTGGGTTATTCTCTTTATGTGCAGTTAAAAATAAAAAAAAAGCGAATGTACAATGTTAGAAACTGTAATTCTTATAAGCTTTGGAGAGGTGAGAGAGGAATGTTTGGGAGGGAATATGGAGGAAATGTCTGGGATTCTCAATATTCTGTTCCTTGAACTATTTATCTAGTTAATAATAATTTATTGAACTCTATATACATTTTAATGTACTTTTCTGTGTATATGTTTATATTGATATGGTAAAAAATTGAAAATGATGTTTGAGGCACTTTAGAATAAAGAAAAATGGAAATAGACATAAATGCCCTTCAATATATTGAAAACTTATTTTTTTGATATCTATATTTCAGCTCACCTTTGGAAGGAATTAAGGTGTGTGCCCTGCTGCTATACCTCCTCCGTGGTGCTCTTTGCAGATATTTTAGCTGCAGTGTAGGGCAAGAAAAGGAGAGAAGACCTAGAATTTCCCCAGAATAACCCAGCTCGCCTGTTTTTATGGACAGCACTAATGGGGAACCCTGTGTGGCAGCCTGTGCTGGGGGCCAAAGCTTCCTTTTCCTTGGAATGTCTCCTTTTTTCTGATCTGATCAGACTTCAGAAGAGTCAGGGTACCCCTTCATGTGTGTGTGTGTGTGTGTGTGTGTGTGTGTGTACACATGTGGGTTTGAAAAACAAGGCATAGGGAGTAGGGTTTAATTTTGAATTAGAGTGACATCTTTGTTCATTCTTTGCCTTCAGTGGTTTCCAGTTAGCCTCTGGGGCAGGCAGACCTGAGTTTGAACCCATAGTTTATGCCTCATTGGTGTATTGTACTGGCAAGTCCATTCGCCTGCTCTGTGATCATTGCCTTACATAAATGGTGGGAATATAGTTCTTCACAGTGTGTGATAGGTGCTCACTACAGTGGTTGGCATTAAGTCAATACTCAATAAATATCAGTTACTATTGTTATTTTCCCATTCCTTCTCACTTTTACCTCTGAGGACAAAGGTGATGTAACTAATTCTAGGTTATAGTTGTGTGTCCTCTTGAATTCTGCACTTCTTGTGAAATAGCAGGACATGTCTTTCCATGTAATTCATGGTGAGGTTAGTGACCAGGGCTAATTAAGTGGGCCATTCTGTAACCAGACTTGGAACTTGAGCCACAATTTCCTAGCAACCTTGTACGGTGTGGTGGTGAAGGCTGGTACTGACTGGCAAGCTTGTATTTGTTTTTATTTTAGGAGATTGAACTGAGATGTTTATAATCTAGTTGCAAGGAGGACGACATTTGAGTATGCAAAAAATATCACAAATGATACCGAAAAATGAAACAGCAATGTGCTGCCTCTTTTCTTAGTAATGGTTTCATTAGTAGCGCTTTCTGGGAAGAGCACGTAGCCAAAGAATTATGAACCAGAATCATTTTCAGACCAGGTGTTGGGACCAAAAAGAATCTGACCACACTTAGATGAAGCTGAATTACTTTTTAGTCCTCTGGAAAGAATCATAGACCTAATTAGAAGAGAGAAAGAGTCTAAAGATTGTCATAACTTTCCAGAACTGAAAAGAAATGAATAAAGGGAGGCAAAAGGGTAAAAAATAGGAGCAAGTTTTAGTGCAGAATGAAAGCAAGATCAATTCAGGAAAGAAAGGTGTACAAGGAAAATCAGCCATCTCTTTATCATCCCATGCATGCATGTACACATCTATACAATCATATAATCATTTCGAAACAGAATTCAACTAATAAAATAAATTACCTTCAGCGGGAGGGAAGCAAAGATAGAATTAATGAAGGTACCACAGAGCACATAGCATTGGATATGAAGCCTCAAGGATAAATGATAATCAGCCTGGCCGGTGGCTGAGCATCAACATATGAACCAGGAGGTCAAGGTTCAGTTACCAGTTGGGTCCCTAGTGGTGGGGTGTGCGGGAGGCAACTGGTCAATGATTCTCTCTCATCATTGATGTTTTTGTCTCTCTCTCCTCTCCTTTCCTCTCACTGAGATCAATAAAAATATGTTAAAGGAAAAAAAAGAATAAATAATAATTAGACTCTGCATAGATACTGGGAGTAAGGAGGCATCTTAGGACATAAAGTATGGGAAGAAAATCAGAGAATTTCTAGGCTGGTATCTACAACATTTTTGCCATAAATTGCTGCATTTAAACAAAATCTACTGCAGAGCTCCAATACAAAAATAAAAATGGAGAAGCTTTGTGGGGACATCAGAGCTCAGATTGCTCATTTACTTCTCAGCTTCCTTCTCTTTATTGGCAACTACAGGCACTTTTGCTGTATTCAGGGTTCTTTAAGTTACACAGATTGACAGCACTGACCTCAACCAATCCTCCACTCCTTCAGCAAGATCCCTAACAGCTGGTCATGGGTCCTTGGTTACTTCCAGGGTAAGGACCTCATTCCTAAAGAAAAGTGAGTCACTGTGAAACATGTTAAATTGATCTCCATAAAGCATTGAAGCTGCAAAGATCATGCTTTCAGTCTATGTGGGTATATTGTGAATCAGGAGGGGGATACATTTCTCAAAGACCGACCTAGTGACTTCTTTCCAAGGCTTCATAATCTTTTTTTCTTATTTTTTAAAAATATATTTTCATTGATTTCAGAGAGTAAGGGAGAGGGAGAGAGAAAAAGAAACATCAATGCTGAGAGAGAATCATTAATTGGCTACCTCCTGCATGCCCCCTTGACCAGAATAGATCTCGGGACCCTTCAGTCCGCAGGCTGACGCTCTATCCATTGAACCAAACTGGTGAGGACCCAGGCTTTATATTCTAACAACTTCTCCAGTATCCTTCACAAGGGAATTCCCCCAAATCATGGGGACATTGGTTAGTAAACCAGAAACCTAGCAAAAAAGCTCATCTTGACTGACAGTTATATTTCACATCATGAATCAATGATTAGAACTACTTTCACTCACATAGGCTGTACCCCAAGCTACCACCAGCTTGGGTTGGACCCACAATGCACAGCTGATGTCAAGTTTGAAGAGTCCCTCCAAGGAAATGGTTCATATCTGAGGATCTCAGGAACAGTTTATTTGTTTTGTAAGAATCCCTGTGGTCTTGCCCTGGTAGGGTGGCTCAGTTGATTGGATCATTGTCCCATGTACCAAACATATTTTGATTTTAATTCCAGGTTAGGGCACATACCTAGGTTATGGGTGTGATCTCTGGTTGGGATGCATATAAGAGGCAACTCTCTCTCTCTCTTTCTTTCTCTCTTTCTCCCTTCTCCTCTCTCTAAAATTCAACATTTAAAACAAAACAAACAAACAAACAAAAAACACCACATCCTCAGATGAGGATTAAAAAAGGAATCTTTTTAGTCCTAAAAATTCCAAACTAGTTGTTTAAAACCAAGGGACAAGCAGTTGAATTTCCTCTCATCCCTGACTAACCATCAGTTTTTCTTGTTCTGTATCAGACTGGCAATGCTAGATTCATGGTACAGATCTTGATCTAATAAGGAAAGAAGTGTTAGTCCCCTCTGTTTCACCTTCTCACTCAGGTGCTGCCTTGCTATAAAATTTGGGTGGGCACCTTGGGTTGGTTCACCCCCCTCCCCATATGGTCTTATGCTCTCAGTATGAGTCCTTTCTTCCCTTTTTTTGATCACTGCTGCTGTTGATAAAGCTGATATGTCAGCCAGAAGTATGCCTTGCCCTCACAGATGAAAAAAGTTCCCTCTCTGTCCACTAAAGAGCCCTTTGAAGAAGAGTCTATGACTATGGCCTTAATCATGGCTATCTCCCTATCCTTTTGGAGATATATACAGGTTTCTTGAGGATGTCAGGACACCTGATGTCAGAACAAGAGCATGCCATCTTACTTTGCTACTTACTAACTTCTACTATGCTTCATCTTGGGTTCATCCTTTAAAAGTTCAAATCTGCCACAAATTTAATCCTCTAGTGCAGTGATTCTCAACCTGTGGGTTGCTCTGGGGCTTTGGGGGTCAAAAGACCCTTTCCCAGGGGTCGCCTAAGACCATCCTGCATATCACATATTTACATTATGATTCATAACAGTAGCAACATTACAGTTAGGAAGTAGCAATGAAAATAATTTTATGGTTGGGGGTCATTACAGCACGAGGAACTGTTTTAAAGGGTCACAGCATTAGGAAGGTTGAGAACCATTGCTCTAGTGGCTTCTGAAGAAAGAAGTCCTTCTGCTTAGCTTATGGTAACTTTACAAGAGTCCAATGTCAGGATTTTGATGTCTCCTGTCCAGGCTTTTTTATATTTGAAAGTGAGGCATTTGACCAGTTTCTCTGTAGCATTGTTGGCCACCCCCTGCGTCTTAAGCAGGGCTGTCCTGCTACTTGGGGACATCAGGCCCAGGAATCTGAGGGATGACCTCTAGGAGAACAATGAAGACAGGTTGCAGCAGGCTTTGCTGGCAGCAGAGGGCCCTGAGTGTTTTGAGGATAGAAACATTCAGTGTCAGTATATCACAGGAGAGGGGCAAGTTAGAGCCTCTCTCTCACCAGGCCTGCTTCTTTGGTGAGTGATGGACATGGACTATTGGTTGAGATCAAAGGCAATCAGCCAATTGTTGAGCACCTATTATGTACTGGGTCTTTAACTGTGTTAATTTTATATATTCTTCATGATAATCCCATGAGGTAGATACCACCTCATTTTGAAAATGGGGAAACTGAGGCACATGATTTTTTTTTTTTTTTTTTACAGAGAGGAAGGGAGAGGGATAGAGAGTTAGAAACATCAATGAGAGAGAAACATCAATCAGCTTCCTCCTGCACACCTCCTACTGAGGATGTGCTTGCAACCAAGGTACATACCCTTGACCGGAATTTAACCTGGGACCCTTCAGTCCGCAGGCCAATGCTCTATCCACTGAGCCAAAAAAGTCGGGCCCAAACTATATTTTACCACTTCTCAATGTCAAGGATTTTAAGGTTGCATTAGATGCTTTTTCCCTCCCAACTAAAATACATATACCCTTAGATGGAGGTGGGCTCTGATTCATTGATGGTAGTGGTAGTATGAATCAGAAGCCCCTGAAAATTTGAATTTCAGGATATTTGAGACGCGGTATAGAACCTCTGAAGCCAGCTGATTTCCATCTTCAAATCTGAGTTCCTAGAACTGGTCTTCCCTAGTGTTCTAATCAGGAGAGGATAGGGTCAGCTGGTGGAAACATCTTTGGGTTCATCCAGGATCCCTAGGCTGGAGAATGACCCTGAAAATCTGGGGCTACTTTGTATATCTTGATGTGGGCTGAGCCTGGCTCCAGAGCAGTCTTTCTGCATTGGTGCCAGAACAATCATGCTTCTTTCCTCTTCATGCAGCCGGAACACTTCACCTCTAAAGCAGACACAGCTCTGTGATAGTTCGTAACTCTAGGTTTGCAATTATTTGACTAAGTCTATATACCCCACTAGACTAGACAGTAAGCTCCATGTTAGCAAGGACATAGTTTACTCTGCTAAGCAAGTACTTGTCCAATGAATGCTCTACATGGGTCTCCTGGACTTGCCCCCACCCTGGGACACGAAGCATCTGAGATGGGAGCCCTTTCTGCTCTAGTGACGCCAGTTTCTGTAAAAGGCAACAGATGCAGCTGGGTTCTCAGGTGGACCTATATCCACTGTCATTTCAGTCGAAAATACCAAAAATAAAACTTTGCGGGAAATTGTTTGGGTCTCTCAGTTCTCGTCACTGCTCATGTGAGCAGACTGCCGGTAAGCTTCTCATGGACTATTCTCTTCTCTTTAGCCTGGGAAACACCATTTCTTGGCCATCAAGGAAGACTGAATCTGGGTGGTCCAAGCCCACACTCCCACTGGAGGGAGGAGGGTTAGAATTGGACAGGGGACCATTAGAGGACTGACCTCCAGCATTTCCCAAAGAAATAAACATGACTTGCCTGGGTAGGGAGGAAGCAGGCAGTGAAGCAGAAATGGATTGTGTTTGGAATCACAGATCCTGGGTTTAGTTGATGACACTGTTATTTCTTTAAATCCTTGGAGAACTCACTCAACATTTCTGAGCATCACTTTTCTCACCAGTAAAATAGAAGTTAAGAGGGACACTTCCCCGGCCTGTTTCAGAAGCTGTGGTGAGGCCTCACATGAAATCGTTTGTGTCAAAGGCTTTTGGGGGCACATAACATCACAAAAGTGAGTGTGGTTATTTCTGAGTTCAAGGTCATGGCCCCTTGGCATGCATTCACTCAACATACATGAGCCTCCACAGAGAAGAGATATTACACTGACACTGTCTCAGGGCAGCAGCCTTCCCTGTCTTCTGGGTCTGCAGGAGCTCTGGAAGGAGGAGAGGTGCATGGTATGAAAGACGCTGAGAGCTCCTGGAGCAAGGGCGCCTCAGCAGCAGTGCATGTGAGGAAAGAGTCTGAAGACTCACACTACAGGCCTTTTGGCTGACCCTGTCCAAGGTCACGCATGGAGTGGGACATTCAGAACATTTGGGAGAACCCTTGTAATCCTGAGGCTGCAGAGTGGGGACACCTAAGGCAGGAGCTTGGTGGATGAGAGTGTGCTGTGGGTACCAGGCTCTCTCTGCAAGCCTAACAATTTGAGAGGAGTGCAATCTTGGGTGAACAGTTCTGGCTGGCTCTGGCTTCCTTTCTACAGGGGTCACTTGACTCATAGATCCTTTTCGTCTGGGGCTCTGTGGTTCTGAGACTGAACAGTCCTCTGTAGTCACCACAAACATACTTGAGGAGCTTCCTCTGACTCCTCTTATCCGCATTCCCTGTAGGTCCTTTTGGCCTGCCTAAAGCTCTGGAAAATTTTTGGAGTCTGTGGCCTTCCTCAGTCTTTCCCAGTGACCCACCTATGTTGTTGAGTGAGCTTTGTGGGAGTCAATGGGAATATGTCTCTTACAATGGGGACACAGGGAGGGCAAGCGCCCTCCCTTTCTCCAATCAGAACCAAGAAACATGAAGGCGTCATGCCTTACTCCTTTTTGGCTGTCCCGGTAGTCTTACAAGCAACATCAAACTTCAGTTGCGATTCCACTTTCTTATGTGTTTGGAGCACCTTCCTTGAAACCACCTCTGCCTATGTGTTATCCAGATTTTTAGAATATAGAGTGTTGATATTTCCTGGCTGCAGGAGCCTCTCAGTTCAAACATAGTAAATAGAAAGCCCACATTGACATACATATGAGATCTCTTTGTTGGCCTACATTAAAAAAAAAAAAAAGAAGAAAGAAAGAAAAAAGTAAACTACAATCTAGTGTAAATTGGGTGGGAAAATCTTTTTTGTAGCGTGTCAAGTCTAATTTTGGCCAAAGCCCAAGTTCTTTCTTCCTGTTTGGAAAAAAATCAGCCATTGTCCATGAATGGAAAGAACAAATTTGAAAACTTTGACACTCAGACCTTCATTATAAGAAGAACACTCCCATTAGTGTTTCAATCAAGGATCTGAATAATCCTTTAGCCAACCTGAGCTACACTTTCCCAGGAGTCCTCAGCTGTCTTAGACCTAGAGCACAAACAAGCTTCTTTACATTAAGGTGAAAAGTCTCAGCAACCTTTCTGCCTTTGCTTTCGGGTAGAAGCTAGGGCAAGTTTGTTGGCCCTGGGCTTGGATTCCTATTGTTCAGTTGTTTGAGTTTGGTTTGCTACAAGTAAAGGGGAAATTATTTGTATTTCTTCTTAATGGGTCTTTTTATAAGAAGATTCAGCAGCAAAAGAGGAAGATATTTACTGTGGTTGCTTGGAGTGATTAATAGTGTATCCCATGTCTTTCTGAAGGAGGGTTTTACCCTTCAAATGCTGAGCAGTCTTCAAATGCTGTTGCCTTGAGGTTCAACCAGTCCGCTGGGAATGGAAAGTGGTTTCAGAGAGCTAGAGTGTCAAGATAGGTGGGACAGGCTCCACTTCCTGGCCCCCTGATGAGGAACACGTGGGCTTATCCTGAATCCCACCCGAGAGCCACCCTTGGGGCCGGCTCTGATGGCTCTTGGGAAATATGTAACAGCACAGTAACTGGGAGGGAGGAGAGACTTCTTTCAAGAGCATCTTGAAAGCTGTTCTAGGGAACACCTGTCTGAAGAGGGCTCTTTGAAAGCCTCTCAGAGGAGAAGTTACAGGGACCAGTTATAGGATATGAGCTCTGCTCAGAGCCATTATCTCCTTAGCCCCCCAGTTTCCTCACTTTGGCATAGATGCAGTTTGCATGGGGTCATTAAATAAAGAAGCGCTGACAATTTTGCGTATTTTCTCAGTGGTATTTATTATGCCTGCAGCCAGGCACTGGAAGGCCCTGTTTATTTAAATCAGGAGAATGCACATGTCCCCTATGCCTGGTGCAGAGCAAGCACAGTGCCTACATGTAGCCAGAGCACCATCTGAGGAGACGCGTCGGCCTGAAGTTGTCATGGTCTCTGCTCCTCAGAGGAACAGCAGCTGCACGATTCTTATTTTTGTGACGCGGGGCATGTCCGGGTGGGTGGCAGGGGGAACTGAAATGTCTCTACTGACTTTTTATACCTTCAGATTTTTTTTCATTGCTCTTTTTGGAAAAGGGAAGCCCTTATTGGGGCGAATTCATAGGTTTTTCTGTAAATGAGTTTTGTGTGTGTCCCCTCCCCCCCCTCCACTGATGACTGATTTTCGTTGGTGGAAAGGCAGGATGGCTGAAGTTCTCCTGAAAAAGGAGATTGCCAAAGAGGCCAAGAGGCTTGTGTTTAGGCGAAAAGTTTTCCCCAGTGATGGGGGGATTCAGGGCACGTGGCGAGGAAGCTTCAGGTTCTGAGGGTGTGCGATCTGGAGCTGCAGTTTGACCAGGGGAAATTTAAAATTTCTGGTCACCTCTACTTTGGGAAATCGGATTTTCATCTTCTGTGTAACATCATTTCAATCTCCTATTTTCTTTTCTTTGGCTCTTCTTTTATTTATTATTATTATTTTAAGAAATAATTTTAATAATCTTACATTTTCTTTTAAATATTCTGGTTTTGTTTTGTTAAAGCTAGTTCGGTGCAAAGATTCAGGAGCCCCAAGGCATGGCAATCATGGTTTCAGACAAACTGCTTCCCTCCTCCAAATCTGTATTTGTGGGCTCATTTCTCACGCGGTGGCAGTAGGGATTAGTGTTTATGGTGGGATTAGAGATGTTTATTGTTGCTTTGCAAAGGTCAGTACGAAATGCACCAACTGCAAGTTTTCACCTTGCAAATACACTTGGCTGTTGGGCTTCTTGTGGGAATTGTCTTGCGGCTTCAGATTTGGATATTTCTCAGTCACTTTGCAAAGGTACTCTCAGAAGCACCCTCCTGTGGCCTCCTGCTGCAGTCAGTTACAGGAATCTTTGGCAGCTGCCAGTGGACTCATGGATGGGCAGTCAGGAGATCCCTGGGAGCTGTGGGAGGTCTGTGACTGCAATAGTTACTGCTCTCCATATGGTGGTTGTGCCAGGGCACACCTGTTGGCACTGTGGGTTTCAGGAACTCCAGACATCAGAGGGTGATGCCCTCTGCTCAGAGCACCTCCCCCAAGCCCTCTTTGTTCATTGATTCAAAAACAACAGGAGGCAGGAAGCCTTTGCTTGACAAGGTCCTTGAAGTGCCCAGCTGGCCACTTTGCGTCCAAGGGTTAGAAGTGGCCATTCCTGGGAGAAAGTGGGATCCGGCATGTTCTCAGGGTCTCGGCTCTCCCCCCTCCAGAAATGTATGTGCAAATCAGGCAGGGTGGAGGGTTAGCTATATACCTTTCTTTGATCTGGTCTGACATGTGTGCCTGTGGTTTTAAGTCTTTCTTGTCCCCAACTAGAGTGTGACCGCAGTGCTCAGACCCCCAAATAACCTTATGCCCTGAGTTTCTTCTGAGGGCAGAATGCCTGAGGCTGCACGTTGCGCTTAAGAATAGCTGGAAACCCAGCGAGAGACAAGTGTAGGCTGAGTGATGAACAAAGCTGATGTGGCGAGGGTGGCCCTGAGAATGAGTAAGCAGAGTGTGGGAGGACAGGTGTCTTCTCTGAGCTGTCAGGCCACACCTGGGGTCTGTGGTCAGCACTGGGCATCGCCCATCATAAGGGGAAGTGGAAAGTGGAACTTGTGCAGGAGTAATGCAAGCAGAAAGAAGGTTTGGAGGAATTCAAAACACGTCTTTAAGAAATAGTTGAAGACACTGTACAGGGGACCTGGTATCTGTCTACAGATGCTGGGGAGGGCTGCTACTATTACTGCTACTCATGAATTTACAGGGTGGGCCTAAAGTAGGCTTACAGTTATTCATATGGAAAATAATGTAATATGTTTTGCCCACTCAGACTGTAAGCCTACATTTGTCCTACCCTGTTTGATCTCACATTGATTTGGTGCTTATTCAGTGCAAGCTCTAGTCTAAGTATTTACATGTAAATTTTCAAATGACCCTACAAAGTACATACTGTCATCATTATCTTCTTTTTATAGATAAGGACACTGTTAATGGATTATAAATTGTGAGTTTCATTGGAAGGCAATGCAAGGAAAAGTGTTGTTACCATATTTTTTATGTTTTTTTTAAAAATATATTTTTATTAATTTCAGAGAGGAAAAGAAAGAGAGATAGAAACATCAATGATGAGGGAGAGACTCATTGATTGGTTACATCCTGCATGCCCTCCACTGGGGATCAAGGTCTAGCATGTGCCCTGAACCAGTGATTTCTTGGTTCCTTAGTCGATGCTCAACAGCTGAGCCACACCAGCCAGCAAAAATGACATGTTTTTAACAGCTGCTATATGCTGGATATGGTTTGAGGAGTTTCCCATGCGTTATTTTAGTTGAATCTTCACAACTACTGTGTGAAACAGGAGTTGTAGTCTCCATTCCACAGATGAGAAAATTGAGGCCTGGGATGTTAAATAAATCATCTGAATACAGGCATTTTTGGTTCTCAGGCCCATTGTCACTGCTACTTAGAACAAAGGTGATGGCACACAGGCGGTCCTGGGGCATAGATACCATGTCGGATCAGGAATGAACTATTAGTGGTTCTCACCTCGGCACAGTTTCCGAATCACCTAAGGGATTTTTGTAAGTCCTCGGATTCCTAGGCCAACATGAAATCCCCAGAACCAGACTTTCCAGGTGCAGGGCCTGGGTACCTGTACCTTGTACTGTGACTTGGTCAGGTCAAAAAGCCCATGAATGCATCTGAGTTTGGGGTTCTCTGACTTCACATCATGTGTTCCTAGGGCTCTGAGACACCCCTTCCCACCACTTCCTGTAGCCTTCTCCACCTGCTGAGCTCCGAGGCCAGGCCATGTGTGTTCCTGGAGCACAGATGGAAGTCTGGTGCTGAGCCGGGCATGGGAGCTTATCAGCTGGGTATTTACCGAGCAAAGTTCAGCCCGGGCAATGCTGCAGATCCGGGTTTAACAGATACCCAGGCTTCCGGGCTTTTGATTCAGAGTCCAGTCTCTGGGGCCCTTATCGGTGGATGATAATGAGTCCTAAGAGCCAGGGCTGCATGTCACCCTGGGCTGTGGACTGTTGGGGCAAGCAGATGGTCACTGCCCAGTGATGGCCGCTTCGGACTTTGATGACAAAAGGCAGAGGGGACCTTCTCTCTGCAGCAAGCCCAGAGACCCGAGGCACGTGGATCACCATTGGGTATTTGTCATGTATCCCAAGAGCCATGGGGCAAGTGGGAACCATTTGCTCCAGCCCATGCTAAAGGCCCAGGAGAGGGGAAGGGAAGATGATTGACAGATGGCACATTTTAAATTATCACCCAATCAATTAATCAGCAAATAACTTACTAAGCTTATTATGAATATGTCACTTGGGAAGGTTTAGAGAAATAAAGTATAATATCTGACCTTGAGAAGTTTAGAATCTAGTTAGGGGCATTAGAAATTTATACCAAAAAAGATAACTAATGATTACAGAGCAGACTAAAAATGTATTGAATGCTTACTCTGTATCTGATTTTATACTAAGCATAACATTCCTTTAATAAGAAGTTGTAGGGTCAGAGGCACAGAGAGGTATAGTAACTTGCCCAGGATCACACAGCTCACACGTCACAGAGGAAGGTTTAGAGGCCTGTGCCACTGACTCAGAGTCCCTGCTCTTAAGTGTTGTCCTCTGCTGCCCCCTGTGACGAATACTAACCAGGGCTGGACGGGCTTGAGAGACAGTAGGATGAAACAAGTTCTGTGGGCTGCTGAGGTCTGCCAGGAAGGGTGCACCAGTTTTGGTTAGAAGAACCAAGGTGCTGAGAAAAGTGAGAGGGAATCCTGACCATGTAACATCTCAAGCAAAGATGAAGCATTGAGACAGGCAAAGAACATGTGGAGAAGCCTAGGTAGACCTAGCTGGAGTCAGGGTTTATGTCATAGGCAGCGTGCACAGGGTTGGAGAAATGGATCACCCAATGGGATCACTCTCTGGGGCACTTTCAATCTAGACTAAGGGGCTCGGTGTTAATCGTCTGGGAGGAGGGGAGCCACAGAGGGCTGAGGCAGGAGGAGTGACAATACGGAGAAATATTCCAGGAAGTCTCATGTGGCCCTCTGCGCTCAGACACCACTTAGATGAGTAGGCAGAGCCTTGAGGAGAATGGCACTTTGAGGTGGGACTTGACTGAGAAGGGAGATGAGCCCCAGGACACTGTTTCCACAGCCACAGCGCCAGATCAGGCCCCGGCCCCGGCCCGGCCGTACCAGGGTGTCCGAGTGAAGGAGCCAGTGAAAGAACTGCTGAGGAGGAAACGTGGCCATGCCAGCAGCGGGCCGTCGGTGACACCTACCGCGGTGAGGGGGGCACTGTGGCTGGTCTGCGTGGGGGTGGGGATGGGAGAGGTGGGGCAAGAGTGTGCTTTCTTGCCTGGTGGGATGCTCACTGGGGCATGAAGGGAACCCTAGCCATGTTATGGCTGCTGGAGAATGGACTTAGAGTAGAACAAGTTGGTGGGTTCATGAAATGGGACAAGGGATGTGTGCTGCTGGCTGGCCCACTGAACAAAGCTTACGTCTGAGTAAGTGAATGGCTCCCACATCCTGGTGCTAGTTGATCCCCCCACCCACCCCAGCCAGGGAAGAGGGCAATACCAGTTCCCCAAGGGTACAGACTTCTTGCTAAATGGAAACAGGAATCCCTCAAAAGTGTTGGTGGGGGTAGTTGGGATGGGGACATGTGTTTAGTTCTAACAAGGTTAATTCTCCCCTAAATGCTCCTGCCCTGGGGCCCTCAGGGCAAATTTCCTGCAGGGGGTGAGTTGGGCTGAACACTTACTCTGGTCTTCTTCCCCCCCAGGTGGTGCTGCCCCATCAGCCCTTGGCCACGTACACCACAGTGGGTAAGCGCTCCCCACAGCCCTGGCCTCCTCCAGGCCCCTCAACTGGCAGCCCTGCAGCTTTGTAATTTCCTTCTTCCTACAGGTCCTTCCTGCCTTGACATGGAGGTCGCTGCCTCCACCGTGACGGAGGAGGGGGCCCTGTGTGCCGGCTGGCTCTCTCAGCCTGCCCCTGCCACCCTCCAGCCCCTGGCCCCGTGGACACCCTACACTGAGTATGTGTCCCATGAAGCTGTCAGCTGCCCTTACTCAGCTGACATGTATGTGCAGCCGGTGTGCCCCAGCTACACTGTTGTGGGGCCCTCCTCTGTGCTGACCTACGCCTCCCAGCCACTCATCACTAATGTCACGGTATGTCACTCAAAGGTGGATCTGAACCAACCCATGTCTAGGGCACTCTTTTAGAACATGACTGGCTTCCTGATTCTTGATCTTTCTTGTTACTGATTCTCAGGATAATTATGTCATCTACACTCACTTCATCCTCCTGGGAGGCCTGCTCGCGTTCCCATTAACCTCAAATATCCTCCACAAAGAAGGCTATGGCCTCCCTTGCCATGCCCAGTGTTCCTCAGGGTGGGATGTCTGCTTCTCTGTCCTGAAGCATCCCTGCTGCCCTGTAAGCAGTGAATAGGTTACCACGTGAGATGGGGTCTCCTGCCACCGACAGACTTTTCTTTCTTTTGAAAAGTTAATGGGTTATCACTCACTTAACAATGGGATTTACCAGAGATTTCTAGGCTGAGCAATAGGTGATACACATTTTCAGAAAACTGTATTTTGATGGAATCTGACCCACCTGTAGGTCCGATTTTTTGAATTATGCCTTTAGTGTCAGATAGCTTGGGTTCAAATCCCTGACCCTGGGCTAAATGACTTAATTTCTCTGAGCCTTTGAGCCCTCATCTGTGAAAAATGAGAATATTAGCAAAAGAGTTTATGTCGGGATCAATGGGATGATGCCTGTAGAGGTCTCAGCATAGTTCCTGAGCTTAGCATACAGAAAGCACTCAATTAATGCTAGTTTTTATATAATTGTCTCAAAGTCAACCAACTACATTAATCAAGTGCTGCCTTCAAGTGCCCAATAGGAAAGGAATGGCCTGTTCCCAGAATGAAGGAAGGAATAGAAATAGTTTTATGTGAATGGTACCTGTTTGATCAAAGACCTGGGAATCCCCTAAGTGTTCAGAGGAGAAAAGGCCTCTGGTTACAACTGTGTCAGCTTTAGTCCCAAGAAAACGGGAGGTGGACCTGGGGCCTCATGAGTAGTTGTAGAGCCCACCCTTGATGATGAAGCTTGCTTTGGTTCTCTAAGACCCCTGCAGTTCCCTCAAGGGTTAAGTGTTATTCTGATGCCCCTGCCCTTTAAGTCTCATCTAGGCATGGCCTACGGGAGCCCTCCTACCCCACGCTCATCTGACTACCCAGCAAACCAGTTGTGGAGCCTGGATGGTGGTGGGTAGAAAGGAGTTAATTCAACACCTTTCCCAGGCAACTAACTCGTTTGCATATCAGAGTGCTTGGGGTGGAAGTAGGGGTGGCAGATTTAATGGTTCCCAACCATTTCATGACCAAGGATTCTTTTCATTATTTATCCTTTCATCATTCCCACCTCCTGCTTTGAAAGTTTCTGTGTATCAAACAAGCTATATTTATTAAGAAATAATTTATTTGTTTTGCCACTTTGTAAATTGACTCATCAAAGCTGGTTAGAGCTACCCAGTGGGCACTCCTGATCAGCAGGAGATAAGGCCTGTTATGGTACTGGGTTGCTGTAATTCTATCCCTGAGCAAAAAACCTGCAGTTGTAGCCAACTTGCTCAGGTTTATAACTTAAAAATGAAGGGTTTCCTTTGGATTTTTGGAATACTGAAAATAATAAGCCCTCGTTGGGAAGCCAGAAGGCCTCTGAGACCGTTTCAAGCTCCATCATTCTGTAGGAAAAATCTCTTAAGCTTTACTACTTAATCTGTGGTCCCTGGACCAGCCACATGGGCATCAGCTGGGATCGCATTAGACCTGCAGAATCCAGGCTCCACCGCTGACCTCCTTTACTGGAATCTCTGTTATAACAGGGTCTCTAGGTCATTGAAATAAGCTCTTCCTACATAATTATAATAGTTTAGTCTCAAAACATGGTGGCAACTGGAGAGAAATATGCCAGGGAAGGCATGAATGGTAGAGGGAGACTTTGGCCTGTCATCCATCATTCCATGCAGAGACATTCCTCTTCCATTTGCTCCTCAGCGATGGGAGATAGTATGAACACAGGCTCTGTCTCTCTAGGAAGCTTGACCTGGGTTTGTAGGTTGGTCCCGTGCAGGTGAGAGGCATTGTTTGCAGAGTACCTGGGATGTTTAGAGGTCTCCTCAATGGCCATAGGGGCCCTACTGACATGTAGAGGACGATGAGGTCATGAGATGTGAGTGAACTGTATTCTGTTAGCCCAAGGGGACCACAGAGTGCTGCTGCTGCTGTGTGGAGCCAGGACTGTCTTCTCTTGTGGGTAGCACTGTGTCACCTTTGTGATACAGCTACTATGCTATGCAGCTGGCTTATTGTTTAGCATACAGTATTTTCATCGATTTTAGCATTTCTGAAGTTGGGATGCATTTTCTAGTCAATGAAATAGGCTTCTGATGGGATAGGAGCATGAGCAAAGAATTGGAGCTAGTGAGTCACAGAATAAGGGATACAGAGTGTGTGAGCCTCTCCTGTCATGGAGGCTTTGAGTCAGTGCAGGTGGAGCACCCTGGAGTGAGACAGCAGGAAAGAGCCTAGCTGAAGGGAAACAGACCCCCTAGAGGACAAGGGTGGCAGTGAATCCTCCAGTGCTACTAACCCTCAGTCCTGTGTCTCCCCCATCACAGACAAGAAGTGCCACCACACCCACAGTGGGCCCCCAGCTGGAGGGCCCAGAGCACCAGGCACCGCTCACCTACTTCCCGTGGCCTCAGCCCCTGTCCACGTTGCCCACCTCCACCCTGCAGTACCAGCCTCCAGCTCCAGCTCTGCCCGGGCCCCAGTTTGTCCAGCTCCCCATCTCCATCCCTGAGCCAGTCCTTCAGGACATGGAAGACCCCAGGAGAGCCATTAATTCCCTGACCATCGACAAGCTGCTGTTGGAGGAAGAGGATAGCGATGCCTACGCACTCAACCACACCCTCTCTGTGGAAGGCTTTTAGGGCTGGCTCCCATCTGAGAATCCTGCTCCCTGAACCTGGGATTGAACCTCAGATTTCTGTCTGTTTGGAGTAGCCATTTTGTAACTACACTTTTTTTTAATCCCAGAGTAGAATTGCAAATTGATATCCTTCCTCTCTCCCTCCTTCTCTCCTTCTTTGTTTCCTTCCCTTCCTTCTTTCCTCTCTTACTCTCCCTTTCTCTTCCCCTTTCCTCATTTCTATTCCTTTAAGGGAAGGAATGGTAAGGATTTTAGAGGGAATATTTGATGACATGTGTTGCAGACCTGTGGTCTGGGTGTTTTCATTTCTGCCATGTTTCTTTCCTGGAGATCACTCTTCTTGGGGTGCTCACTACTTCTAGAGCTGCCCTCTGTCATTGTGAAATGACATTTCCCTGCGGAAAATGGTCCTGCCAACACCTTCGAGGCCAAACCCAGTGCCACCGTCCTTGAGCCCTCAGTTCCCACAGTTGCTCCTTTATATAGTTATTCTCAGCATTGGCCAGATTCACAGTCTGTACAGCAAGGTCTCAAAGCCTAGGGCCTAAGGGATGGGGGAGACAAAGCCACAGCAGCCCTGGGCGGTGTGGCCCTGTTGGTTGAACATTGTCCTGTGCCCCAAGGAGTTCCCCGTTTGATCACTGGTCAGGGCACATGCCTTGGTTTCAAGCTCAGTCTCAGTCAACGTGGGTACTGGAGGCAGCTGATGGATGTTGTCTTTTTTTCTCTCTCCCTTTCTCTCTCTCTCTCTAAAACCAATAAAAACATATTAAAAAGAAAAAAAAAAGAACGCCAGAGTGGGTTGGGATGTGGTCAGAGGGACAGAGGAGGGATGGGTACATGGTGTGTGTATATGGGGTGTGTGTATGTGGGGTGGGAGGGGGATGTGAGGGGAGGGAAAGGTTGGGTTTTATGGATAGTAGGAGGGTTGAGATTAGTTAGTTATTAAGAGTAAACTTAAGAAAAGTTGTCTTAAGTGGTTTTGCTACTCTCTTTGAGGAAACTTGCAAGGAAAGCTGAGCTCTTATAAACAGGAAGGGGGGTGTGTCTGGCTGCTTCTTGCATCAGACCCTCTGTGGTGCTGTGTGGAGGCCCAGACCCACTGAAGTGGCGACTGCGTCCTGGTTTAGTGCTGTCACATGTGCTTCTGTAGTGTCCTAAAAGCCTCCAGAAGCCTCCAGCATGTGGAGCCAAGTCCTCTTCCCGGGACACCATACTTCCTGGGGGCCTCTGGAGCCTCAGCCAGAGGACGGTTAGATTTCATTTTATTTATTTTATTTTTATAGCTGGAGAAACATCAGATTCGCTGGGGCCTGGGAGCAGTTGTCACTGAGAGTGCTCAGCTCCTGACAGTGGCTGTGTGCTTGGGGAACTGGCACATCTGCCTGCTAATGACACATCAGTTAGTGGAATCCATGTAGTGGAATCCAATGGACTTTTCTGGGAAATGAGCGTTTCTTTGACACCCCCATTTAAAATGAAAACTGGAGAAAGTGGCTTAAAAATTTTTTTTTTCTGCTTTGGGTTCACTATGACCCACATTTTTCAGTATCTGACTAAAATTCCAATGAAAATATGTTGAGTTATTTTTATTCAGACCTAATTTCTAGATGTGGAAGCTTAAGGTAGCATTTTAGATTATGAAATTCCATTTTTGTTGCTAGTGATGTATGACCTGGTGATAATTAAGTGTCTTGGTTTCTTATAAAAAACACTATGCAAGATTTTCAGTTCACTATTTGAGAATTTGAGGGGGTGCAGAAGCAATCTCCATAAGGGAGTATAAGTTGGCAAAAACTGGCAAAGAAATAAAGTATTTCATGTATTTAAATGGTGTCCTTTTTCTTGTTGTGGTAAAACGTTTTGACTGCAGTAGCTCATCCAGGTTTCTCCCTGGTTGCTTTCTGCTAAAATGGAAACATTTGCAATAAAGACTTGCTCAGACTTTTCTGTGTTGAAGTGTTTTGTTTCTTATCAAATTAACCTCCTTTAGGTGCAGGCCATGTCTGGTGGTGTCAGTATAGGAAGGAGCACCACAGAAGGTCTGATGGGAAGAAGCAGCCAGACACACTCCTCTTCCTGTTTATAAGAACTCAGCTTTCCTTGAAAGTATCCTCACTGATCTTGTTGAATTTGCAAACTAATCTGCCGCAAATTTCTCCCAAGCAGAATATTTGAGGCCAGTAGGTGGGTCCCCAGGAGAGCAGGGATCTGGTGAGAAGAAGGAAATCTTTTAACCCCATTGCTCTTTCTGTCGGTCACATTGCATAAATAACTTCTCGTGACCCTGAGTGTCCAGGCAGGGTACGTTCAGTCAGGGGCGTTTCCACAGCAGGCTCTTAAAGTCCATCAGTCAGAACCCAAGGGCATGTGACATGGTGCAGAATGCTATGACTGCAGGGAGCCATGTCATAGAGCCAAACATCACGATGGAATGGAAATTTAAGCCAGCAGGTTCCCTCTAACACCAACCCATGAATGAATAATTGTTTGGAGGGGTCTCCTTTTCCTGGTGATTTTCTGAGTTCACTAAAAGCTTCTTAGCTCACTGGCCCCATTGTTAATCTTTACTGAGTAATAATTATTATTTTTAATAATCCACCTAATTCTTCCATATCTCTTGTTTTCAGATTTATTTTTATTTTTTTCTCATTCTCCATGTTGTTCCTGATCCAGAAAAAATACATGGAAGAAAAGGAATTTGAGATATTTTTTCCCCTTAGCTATTATTTAAAAAGTCCGCATTGAGAATATATTTATTGATTTGAGCGAGAAAGAGAAAAAGAGAGAGAGAAACATCAATCAATTGCCTCTCATATGTGCCCTGAACTAGGTATGTGCCCTACCCAGGAATTGAACCCTCAAACTTTTGGTGTATGGGATGATGCTCCAACCAACTGAGCCAGCTGGCTGGGACCTCCCTACCTTTATTGGGGCGCAACTCTAAGGGAAGAGCTTTTAAAAATGTGAAAGTGTGTACCATGTGATCAGCAAGGTGAGGAGGGTGTAGATCGGTGCTTTACAAGTGCTGATCCCTGGGTCTGTCTCGTTTCAGCATGGCCTAGGGGAGCAGGAAGATGAGCATGTGGTATGATGAAGAAGCCAAACACATACTGAAGAACAGAATCACATCCAGTGGCTCAGATTCTCTGAACAGTAGCCTGCACCCATCTCCATGTGGAAATTTAAAGACATGTACTAAAGCTAAATAAACTTTTAGAAATCATAAATCAGAGATAACTTATTTCCTATTAACATTCTTCATTTGTGAGTCAAATATGAGGCATTCAGTAATTCCTCATTGAACTGAATTAATTTGGGAGATTTTCTATTACATTCCTTTTAGGAAATACTCATGTGGATGACTGCATTTGATTACAGTGATGTCTCCTTCGCAAGACCTATAGATACATGATGCTTCATAGATGGTTTTTTTTCTGAGTTTTTGCTTGAGTAGAAATCTTTCATAACTGATGCTCTTAATCTACTCATCAGTTCTTCTATTTATAGCTGTGGTTTCTGTAGAAGGGCTTTCAATTTTTTTAATTAAAATTTTTTAATATTGGTAAGAACACTTAGGAGATTTACTTTAGTAATACATTTTAAGTGTACAATATAGCATTGTTATATATAGGCACGATGTTGTCCAGCAGATCACAAAAACTTACTCATCTTGTGTTAGATCCAGATGTCGTGATCCCCAAAGACCATGAGTGAGCCCGACCCTGATGTAAAAACATGAGGGCCTTTATTAACTCGGACTTCCACACATGCTCACCAGCACAGCGGCGCAACAGGAGGAAGTGTGAGTTTCAGGAAAACAAAGGATTTATAGGGCCAGAAGTAGTGGGTGGGGTAACATGTGTGGCCCCTGTTGATTGGTCGAGGGAAGGTCCTGGGCCGGGCATTTCCTCTGCATCCCTATTGGCAGGTCTGCACTCTCGCACCGCCCTTCCGCCCTTACACTTGCATAACTGAATTTTATACCTGTTGCATGTCACCCCTTAATTCCAGCACCTAAAAATGACAATTCTATTCTTTGCTTCTCTGAGTTTGACTATTTTAAATGCATTACATAATTAGAATCATGTACTTTTTGTCCTTCTGTGAATAGCTTATTTCACAGAATAATGTCCTCAATGCATAAATAAAAATGTGATATATATATATATATATATATATATATATATATATATATATATGTATGTATATAGAAAAATTATTCAATCTTGAAAAAGGAAATTCTGCAATATGTGATCACATCTATGAACCTTGAGAGGAGGTTCATTCTTTCATTGAACATATATTATTGAGCACCAACTCTGGGGCTAGGTAGGCATCATGAATTATTACAGATTGCTACTTTGAAATAATTTTCTCTCAGTGACCTTATTTTTAATATGTGCCCATTCTTACAGTATATGTATATTAATTTACTTATAAATTGTATCTCTAAACTATTCTATTAATGTAATATCCATTATAAAAGAATCATAATAATATAAATTTAAAAATATAAATATAAAATAGATAATATTTTAACTATTTCATTTAATAATGGTAGAAAAATCCTTTGATTTATTAACTATAAGTAATATTTAGAAGAAAGAATGTTATCATATATATATATATGATATTTGCTTTAAAAAATCTTTGTGACATTCCAATTTGAAGATCTGAGTCTATGTTCAATTGATATTAGTACTTTGAATGGTTGTCATAACTGAAAAAGGTGTAACACAAAGTCATTTAGATCCAAATAGAAATAGTGTATCATTGGTTGTACTAATACTATAAAAATCATTTTAAAATTCCATCCACCAATTATTCAAAGGGTGTATTTTAAAATTTGGCTAGTACATTTCCGTCTTAGCTGATGTCAGCTATTCTTGCAATTGATTGAATGTGTTGCCTTTTTATATTTTTAACACATTGAATTAAATACACTTTAGTTCTTTATTTAGAAAATCTTTAAGCCAGCCACCACTTTTTAAAAACGCGGTGTGAAGCTTGGATAGTTTTTATAGATGACATGCACTGATATTGGTTTTAGCAAAAATAATGACGGAAATGTTTCCAAACATCCACTAAACTTCCACTTTCTAAGTGTTGCTTCCATGGGTTTCTGAGAGCATCATTAAAATGTTATCATTACCTTGATGGACCAGATTAAATGCAAATTATGTTTTATCATTTAAAAAATATCCGGAGGTTACATATTTTAGATAATCAACCTATCAACCAAAAGAGATCAACAAATTGAGTATGGTTATATTTGCATTTTAAATAAATATATAATTCGTATTTAAGTTTGATAGTTCTTTGGAGTCTTTACCATGAAAAAGCCAGTGATTCTCTTTGTGGGGCAAAAGAATCTCTTGCCATTATAAAGTTGTGTCACTTAAAGGTATTGTGCTCATAAAGTGAATCACACTGACAATCCTCTGTAAACCTCAGTATGCTGGAAGTCCATGAACTGGGAGAGGGCATCGCCAACATCAACCCTCTATGAGTAACTGTTCTCTTGTCCCTGGGGACACTCTTGGAGCTGTGGATCGTACATGACCAAATCAGTCCACAATTGGTTCTGATTGCCCTGGACTTTCCTGGATTCGGCATTAAAAGTCCTACCTTCCAGGCGATCCTTCATTCAGGGGCCAACTGGGACATTTGGTCACCTCAGTCCACATTAAATACAAGCAGATCTTTATTTTTTTTTCTTATAAAGGAGTTTCTTTTTGCACCTCAACGGATCATGTACTGTGATCCCTAAGATACATACCCCTGTATTTGAGCTTGTGTTAGAGAATTTTGGTTGCCAGGACTCTTACTAAAAGTTCCTCTGGGGCCTCAGCAGGGGAGCTGGCTCTGGTCTGAAGGACCCTGTACAATGGGTACTAAGGCGCACTAGGTCTAGGCTCTGCCAGTGTGTGATCTTGGTATTTTTCATTTGAGACAAGTAGTGGTGGCAGCATGGGATATACAATTCTTACTTGCTTCCCTAGAACTAAATCAAGTTCTCACAAGTGTTTTTCTTTCTCTAGCCTGGTTGGAAAGCAACACCTACATCAATATGATAATGTCAACTAATATGGGAACATCTTAAGAGGAAGCAAATGCAGTTTTTATCATATATTCTATTGAAAGCCTATGTGGTCATGATGCCCTCACACCATGACACCCTCACACCATGACACCCTCACAGTGTAATGAGCTATCACCAGGAGGCTGTGTGCACAGCAGGCGAGTGCAGGTGGACGGTGTTGCAGCATGGAGGCAGGTCCAACGGCTCTGGGAATGAGGCCAGGGGTCCCATGGTGAGGCTGAGGTCCCTTAGCTCTGCGGTGCAGATGTTGATCCTATGGTTCCACGCAGTGAGACCAGGGGTCCTGCAGCTCCACGCAGTGCGGAGGCAGGACACATGGCTCCAGCCTACTTCTTTGGGGCAATCAATCATGGGGCTTCCACACTGTGAGAGGGCACAGGCCAGTCTGGCGGACAGCACCCACCCCATGCACGAATTTCATGCACCAGGCCTCTAATATCTAATCTAATAAAAGAATAATATGCTAATTGTGTCACACTGTTACATCCACCCCCACCAGCCAGTCAGAGCAGCTATATGCAAATTAACCCAACCAAGAAGGCAGCTGGCAACCACGGAGCTGGAGCAAACAGGAGGCTTGTTTGCCCCGGGCAATGGAGGAAGCCAAGCTTCCCGCATGCCTAGGTTGGCTGTGGCCTCTGCTCAAGGCAGCAAAGTTTCAATTATAGAAGATAAATAAATCCCAGATACCTACTTCCAGCCAGCCTAGATGGGAGCTTGGGTCGCTGGGGGCTATGGCCAACCTGCAAACAGCCATCAAGCCCTCACCCAGGATGACTCCACCCTCATGGGGTGAGGGTCTCTGCTGGGGGGCTTGGCCAGCCCTGCAAACAGCCATTAGCCACTCAACCAGACTGGCAAGGCACCCCACCAGGGACTCCCACCATGAGGGGACTGTGGCCAGCCTGCAAACAAACATCAGCCCTTCACCAAGGCTGTCCAGGCACCCCAGGGGAGACTCCCATCTTGAAGGGGTTGTGGCCAGCCTGGCCAGGCACCCCAGCAGGACTCCCTCCCTGAAGGGGTTGTGGCCAGCCTGAAAACTGCGCCTAGCACCTCACCAAGGCTGGCCAGGTACCCCAGCGGTACCCCTCCCCCCAACCCAGGACACCCTTCAGGGCAAACCTGCCAGCCCCACCCATGCACCAGGCCTCTAGCCTATATAATAAAAGAGTAATATGCAAATTGATCCTAACAGCAGAACAACTGGGAATGACTGGTCACTATGACACATTCTGACCACCAAGGGGCAGATGCTCAATTCAGGAGCTGCCCATAGTGGTCAGTGCACTCCCACAGGGGGAGTTCTGTTCAGTCACATGCCAGGCTGATGGCTACCAGTACAGCAGTAGTAGTGGGAGCCTCTGCTTAGGCCAGCTCCCCGCTGGCAAGTGGACATCCCCCAAGGGCTCCTAGGCCGCCAGAGGCATGTCTGACTGCCAGTTTAGGCCCAATCGCCTGGGAAGCAGGCCTAAGCCAGCAGGTGGACATCCCCCGAGGGCTCTCAGACTGTGAGAGGGTACAGGCCGGGCTGAGGGACTCCCCCCTGAGTGCATAAATTTTTGTGCATCAGGCCTCTAGTGT
>PVJC01025804.1:0-24487 GCA_004026665.1 Murina feae | reverse complement strand
TGGGGGAGACCAGGCTGTCATGGGGGTCTGTAAGAGGTGACCAGGCTGGCAGGTGGGTAGTTGGGGGTGACCAGGTCAGCAGTGGGTGCAGTAAGGGGTGACCAGGCTGGCGGGGTGGACAGTTAGGGGTGATCAGGCCAGCAGATGGGGTCAGTTGGGGGCAACAAGGCCATCAGGGGGTTTAATTGGGGGTGACCAGGCCAGAAGGGGGGGCAGTAATGGACAACACACAGGCAGGGAGATGAGCATTTAGGAGCTAGTGGTCCCAGATTGTGACCTGGGGATCGGGCCTGAACAGCAATCAGACATCCCCCAAGGGGTCCCGGATTAAAGACGGTGCAGGCTGGGCTGAGGGGACACTCCTCCTCCTCCTGTGCACAAATTTCATGCACAGGGCCTCTAATTATCTAATCTAATAAAAGAGTAATATACAAATTAACCCTCATTCCGAGACACCTAAGCCACGCCCACCAGCCAAACCATGCCCACCAGCCAATCAGAGAGAGCATATGCAAATTAATCCAGCCAAGATGGTGGTTAATTTTGATATACAGGCACGGAGTGAAGACTGAAGACAGCCTAGAAGGAAGCCAAGTGCTGCAGAAGGGAGCCAAGTGGTAGAGAAGGGAGGGATCCAGGCATTGGAGATGGGAGGGAGCAAAGTGGGGGAAATGGGAGGGAGGGAGGCAGTGGAGATAGGAGGAAGTGAGGCAGTGGAGATGGGAGGAAGCGAGGCAGCAGAGATGGGAGGAAGCAAAGCAGTGCTTCGGGAAGCCCTATTCTTGCAGGAATAGGCTGAGGAAGCCCTATTCTTGCAGGAGTCTTCCTGCAATGGGCCTCTAGAATATAATAAAGATAAAATTATACATAATTGGATATTATTTGGCTTTCGAAAAAATGAAATCTTGTCATTTGCAACAATATGGATGGGCCTTAAGGACATTATGTTAAGTGAAATAAGTCGCACAGAGAAAGACAAATATTGTTTGTTCTTTTTTATATGTGGAATCTTAAAAAACAAAACAAAACAACAACAAAAGAAGCTAATAAATGAAGAGATCAGATTGGTGATTGCCTAAGGTAGTGGATGGGCAGTGGGAGAAATGGATGGAGCTGTCTAAAGGTAAAAAAAAAATAACAACAGTTTTAAAAACCCAAGCAATAAAAGCAGATATCATCCCTCTCCCTACAAACCCTAACACACAGAATGAGATAGGCCTGACAGCATTCTATTCTCTGATTCCAGTCTATTTCTGAGTCTTGACTGTTTACCTATTTTTGTATTATCCACAGAAAGGGAATAAAATAGCAGCACTATAATTTGTCAAGGCACATGACTATTCTTTTAACAGCTTTATAGAGATGTAAATAACATACAAGGAAGTGCACATAAATAAAGTGTATAATTGGACAAATATTGACATTCATATAAACTTGTGAAACCATTACCACAAAAGTGATAATAAACATGTTTATCAACCCTAAATATTTTCTTGTACTTCTTTGTTATTTTTACTTTTTCTCACTCCCTGTTGTCATTCCCAGGCAATCAGTGATCTGCTTTCTATCACTATAGATTCATTTTTTATTTTACAGAATGTAATCTAATAAAAGAGTAATATGCAAATTAACCCTCACTCCTTTACACCCACAAGCCATGCCCACCAAACAATCAGGAGCAAATATGCAAATTAACTCAACTAAGATGGCGACAGCCACAGAGCTGGAGTTGCCCCAGGCAATGGAGAAAGCTAGGGCTCTGTGGGCCCTGAGCTCTACTCAAGGCTACAAAGTTTCAATTATACAAGATAAACAAACCCCAGATACCTGCTGGGCTGGGACCTTGGATTGCCAGGGGCAACCTAGGCTTTGAGTGGGGTACTAAGACAACAAAGTTTCAATTATAGAAGTTAAATAAATCCCAGATACCTGTTTCCAGCCAGGCACCCCAGTAGGGACCCGAACCCTGAAGGGGCTGTGGGCAGCCTGAAAACGGCCCTCAGCCCCTCACCCAGGCTGGCCACACCTCCATGGGGTGAGTGTCCCCAATGGGGGGCTTGGCTAGCCTGCAAATAGCCATCAGCCACTCACCCAGGCTGGCCAGGCATGCCAGCAGGTGGACATCCCCCAAGGGGTCCCAGACTACAAGAGGACACAGGCTGGGCTGAGGGGACCCCCCCCCCCCGAGTGCACAAATTTTTGTGCACTGGGCCTCTAGTTTTATATAAATGGAATTATATACTATATCCCCCTTTTTGTGGGACATGTTAAAACTTAGAATAATTTAAGATTCATCCAGGTTGTTATGTGTATCATGTTGGTGGGGAAACAGACAACAGTTATATACCATTTCTTGTAGAAGCCTTCCAATGAGGACTTTTCATTGCAGATAATCTGTTTTGAGTCTTTGATGCATACATTCCTGCCTGCCTGATCTCTCCCCTTAAATATTTCTCAGACATTTGCAGCAGGTCTAAAATGGACATGCCATCCCCTCCCCACCAAAAAACATAAATAAACTCTTTCAAAACCTGGTTGCTCTAATTTTTCCCAAATGACATCTTTCCATATAGTTGAGTGTATCTTCCTAGTTGCCTCTTTTCACTCTCATCCTTAAAACCCATCAATGGTATCCCTGACATTTAAATTCCAAACGCTTTACCACGGCCTTCAAGACACTATACGACCTAGCCTTTGCCAGTATTTCCAAATTCATCAGTCTCTTCTTTCTCGATACTCCCTAGCCTCCTTTCACTTTTCAAATACATCAAGTGCTTTCCTTCTTCAAGCCTTTACCCATGATAATCTTTTTGTCTGAATGCAAGAATGAGGGAGAGAGAGTTGGAGTTAGAGGGCTAAGAAGGGGTAAGTTAAAAGGAAAAATTTGTTGTTGAAAACACAGAGAAAGGAGTCAATTGAGACAGAAATTGTAGACAATTTGGGTAGTTAGGATTTCTGTGAGTTCATAGTTCTTTGTGGAGTGGGATCATTGGTTAGATCATCTAGGTAGAGATGGTAGCTTATCTTATAGCTTAATTTCTTATTAGTTAATTTATTTTGTATTGATTTCAGGGAGAAGAAAGGGGAGGGAGAGATAGAAGCATCAATGATGAGAGCGAATCATTGATCAGCTGCCTCCTGCATGCCTCCTAGTGGGAGCCGAGCCCACAACCTGGGTATGTGCCCTGAATGGGAATCAAACCCTGACCTTCTGGTTCATGGGTTGATGCTCAATCACTGAACCACACCAGTTGTACTATAGCTTTAGATTTAGAGCCCTGTGCTTCCAGAGTGCCCAGGAAATTTTTGATTGCTAATCATCCAGATTTGAGCTCCTATAAGTGCATAGGAGTTATGATGAGAAATCAACTCTGAAAAGTTTTGACAGAAGAGGGCAGGGATAAAATCTTCTCAATGTCCTCATACAAAATTGAGTTAGTGTAGTTTTAGCTGGAGTTATCCTTGATGTTAGAAAATCTTTACATGTCCTTTAGATCCTATCCTCCCCCTGACTTTTCAAACGTGATCTTGACCCCTCTTCGAAGTACAGTTAACAGCTTATTTACTCTAGAACTGCTTATCTAAGGGACAGGAACATGTTGGTTTCTCTTCAGTTAGTAAATGTGTATTTATTTATTTCTATATTGAAACACACCCCTACCATACACAAAAACACACATACACATGCTTGATAGTTGTCGAGAGTAGTTTTTGAAACCTTCTTCCTTATTCTGTTTCTTATTCCACTCTATAGAGTAATTGGCTAAGCAGACACCCTTTGGGCTCTCTATAATACTGGTTCCATTCAGTAATGGTCCAGATAAGTCTTTCAAAGAAATGCAAATTGAATAGAGGCAAAATGATGTCCTTATACTTTAAAATTTGTTCCTTAATCAGTTAATGCAATAGAAATTCTTTGGTTTCACATTTATTTGGCACACAGAAGGCTTGCAACTGTTTCTTTTTAAAAAATATATTTTATTGACTTTTTACAGAGAGGAAGAGAGAGGGATAGAGAGTTAGAAACATCAATGAGAGAGAAACCTTGATCAGCTGCCTCCTGCACACCCCCCACTGGGGATGTGCCCACAACCAAGGTACACACCCTTGATCAGACTCGAACCCGGGACACTTGAGTCCACAGGCTGATGCTCTATCCACTGAGCAAAACCAGCCATGGCACAACTGCTTCTTGATGAATTAGGCATCAGCCATGGCTTGGTGGTGTGTGTGTGTGTGTGTGTGTGTGTGCACGCTGCACACGCACACCTGCCTGTATAGTCTCTCTCCTGGTGAATTTCTATAAGTATATAATTAATCTGGTGCTGTCAAAATGTTAGGGGGTATGGTAGATGGAATTGTAAGATGACCTCCAAGATTTTTGCCCTCTGGTAACCATGCCCTGAAAAGTCCCCTCCTTTTAATTCAAACCTGTGAATATGCTGAGAGATCACACTGATGATTAGGTTACATTATATGACAAAGGTAAAGAGATTATGAAGATGTAATTAAAGTTCTTTCTGGAAGAGAGAGTTCTGCTGACTATGAAGCAAATGGCTGTGTTATAAGCTGGCTATGGAGAGGGGCAATCTCTAGAGACTACAGATGTTGAGGGTCTCAATCCAGTAACTTTAAGGAATTGAATTCAGACAAAAACCTGAATGAGCTTGAAGAGGACTCTGAGCTCTACATGTGAGCACAGCCTGGCTGACCCCTTGATTTCAGCCTTGTGAGACCCTGAGCCACACATGTCAAACTCAAAGGCTAACATGGGGCAAATAAAGAAGGTTTAAATTTATGTGGGCTGCAAAACAAACAAACAAAAGCTTCAATTTTCATAGAAACACTAGAGGCCCGGTGCACAAAAAATTGTGCACTTGGGTGAGTCCCTCAGCCCAGCCTGTGCACTTTCACAGTCTGGGAACCCTTGGGGGATATCCTCCTGCTGGCTTAGGCCCACTCCCCAGGCAGTCAAACATCCCTAAGCTGGCAGTCAAACATCACTCTGGCAGCCCAGGAACCCTTGAGGGAATGTCTCCTTGCCAGTGGGGAGCAGGCCTGAGCTGCAGTCAGACATCCTTAGCACTGCTCTCTCACAACCACTGCTGTACTAGCAGCCATCAGCCTGGCTTGTGGTTGAGCAGAGCTCCCCTTGTGGGAGTGCACTGACCACCATGGGGCAGCTCCTGCATTGACCATCTGGCCCCTGGTGGTAAGTGTGTGTCATAGTGACCAATCATTCTCAGTTGTTCTGCTGTTAGGGTCAATTTGCATATTACCCTTTAATTATATAGGATAGAGGACTGGTGCATAGGTGGGGGCCAGCTGGTTTGCCTTGAAGGGTGTTCCCGATCAGGGTGGGGTTCCCGCTGGGGTGCCTGGCCAGCCTGGGTGAGGGGCTGAGGGCCATGTTCAGGCTGGCCACATCCCCTTCAGGGACTGGGGTCCTGCTAGAGTGCCTGGTCAGCCTGGGTAAAGGGCTGATGACTGTTTGCAGGCTGGCTACAGCCCCTGCAGGGTGGGGTTCCCATTAGGATGCCTGGCCAGCCTATAAACAGCCATCAGCCCCTCACCCAGGCTGGCCAGGCACCCCAGTGGGGACCCCTACCCTGAAGGGTCTGTGGCCAGCCTGGGTGAGGGGTTGATGGCTGTTTTCAGGCTGGCCAAGCCCCCAGCAGGGACCCTCACCCCATGAGGGTTTGGTCAGCCTGGTGAGGGGTTGATGGCTATTTGCAGGCTGGCCATAGCCCCTTCAAGGTGGGCATCCCCCATGGGATGCCTAGCCAACCTGGTTCAGGGGATGATGGCTGTTTTAAGGCTAGCCAAGGCCCCCAGCAGGGACCCTCACCCCATGAGGGTGTGGCTATCCTGAGTGAAGGACTGATGTCTGTTTGCAGGCTGGCCAAAGCCCCCAGCGACCCAAGCTCCCAGTGAGGCTGGCTGGAAGCAGGTATCTAGGATTTATTTACCTTCTATAATTGAAACTTTGTTGCCTTGAGCATAGGCGATAGCCAGCCAGGGCAGGCAGGAAGCTTGGCTTCCTACATCACCAGAGCAACCAAGCCTCCTGCTTGCTCCAGCTCCATGGTTGCCTGCACCATCTTGGTTTGGTTAATTTGCATATAGTCACTCTTATTGGCTGGTGGGCGTGGCTTGGGGTGTTGTGGAGTGATGCCAATTTGCATGTTTCTCTTTTATTAGATTAGATTTCTTACATACCATTATATTGGCTGGCTGGGCTGCAAAAATATTCGTGTGGGCTGCATACCTTATTTTACTTGAATCCCTGAAAAATACTGTGAAGCAAGTGTTCAAACGTTGATGCTATGATCCCCTTGTCTTTGCTATATACCTGAAGGGTTTTCTCATTGTGTGAAGAATCTCTGCAGGGGGCATACTTGATTATCCCATTTTCCTGTCATTTCTGTTTGAGAAATTACTGTTAAAAAAAACACCCATTTGAACCCTTTAATGACAGGAATGAAGCAATGACTTGGATATATATCAACTCACTTTGTATTTATGATTTCTAACCTATGTGCCAGGCTTTTCATACACGCTGAAATTGCTTTAAACATCTATATCATAAAAGGCCGGTGGTCGTGATGCCATAACAGCATCACGACCAAATGAGCAGCAGCTCTCGTCGAGGGCAGGTCAGGGTGCCGGAAGCATCTGTGGAGCATAAGAGGCATTCTGGGGCAGAGCACTGGCAGCGTGCACAGAGCTTATGAGGCATTGCGGGGCAGTGTACATGGCCCTGATAGCAGGCAAGGCCTAGGGGACCCTACATGCGCACAGTTTAATCTTTCACTGGGCCTCTACTATCTCCATAATTAGATTGAAAACATGTTAGCAGATGTTTCACAACTAATAGACATTTTTGTATATATAGTATCCCCCCACCCATGATTTTGATTTCTGATATTTCAGTCATCCATAGACAACTGTGTTCTTAAAATATTAAATGGAAAATTGTGTAAATAAAGCACTCATAAGCTTTAAATTGCACGCCATTCCTTGTAGTGTGGTGAAACTTTGAACCCTATAGATTCATCTTGTCCATGATGTGATCCATTCCTTAGTCCAGTTTCTCCACGATGTATATGCTATCTGCACATCAGTCACTTAGCTGTCTCTATTATCAGATTGTCAGGGTACTGCAGTGCTTGACTTTTATTTTACTTAGTAATGGCTCCAAAGCACAAGAGTGGTGATGCTGGCAATTTACATATGCTAAAGAGAAGCAATAAAGTGCTTTCTTTAAGTGAAAAGGTTAAAGCTTTTGACTGAATAAGGACAGAAGAAAATTGTATGCTGAGATTGCTAAGATTTAAGGTAAGAACAAATCTTCTATCCATGAAATTGTGAAGAACAAAAAAGGAAATTTGTGCTAATTTTGTTGCACCTCAAACTGCAAAAGTTTTGGGCCACCCTGGCCTGTGTGTTTCAGTTGGTTGAATCTTTGTCCTGTGAACTGAAAGGTCATGGGTTCTATTTCTGGTCAGGGCACATGCCTCGCTTGTGGGTTAGGTTCCTGGCTGGCATGTGTACGTGAGGCCAACCTATTGATTTTTCCCACATTGATGTTTCTCTCTCTCTCTTTCTTCCTCTGTCTTTCCTTCTCTAAAATCAATAAACATATCCTTTGGTGAGGATTTTTTTTTTAAAGTTTTGGCCATAGTGTATAATGAGTGTTTAATTAAGATGGAAAAAAGCAGTACATCTGTGATCAAAAGACATGAACAGAAAATGTGTTCTGATTGACAGAAAATGTGTTGTACCAGAAAGCATTGAGCCTATAGGAAGACTTTTGCAAGGGAATCCCTTGAAACTAATGGCACCAACCCATTTACTGCAAGTAAAGGATGGTTACACAGATTCAGGAATAGGTTTGGATTGAAAAGTACAAAAATTATTGGAGAAAGAGACAACATTCATACAACTTTTATTAAATTGTTATTGTTATTCTATTTCATCAGTTATTAATCTCTTACTGTGTCTAGTTTGTAAATTCAACTTTGTCATAGGTATCTAATCTAATAAAAGAGAAGCATGCAAATTGACCACACCTCTGTTATGTTCCAAGCCACACCCACCAGCCAATCAGAGTGACTATATGCAAATTAGCCCAACCAAGATGGTGGCTGGCAGCCATGGAGCTGGAGCCAGCAGGAGGCTTGGTTGCTCCAGTGATGGAGGAAGCCAAGCTTCCCACCTGCCCTGGCTGGCTGTGGCCCCCGCTCAAGGCAAAAAAGTTTCAATTATAAAAAGTAAATCCTAGATACCTGCTTCCAGCCAGCCTTGCTGGGAGCTTGGGTCACTAGAGGCTTTGGCCAGCCTTCAAACAGCCTTCAGCCCCTCACCCAGACTGGCCAGGCACCCCAGCAGGACCCCCCACCCTGAAGGGGGTATGGCCAGCCTGAAAACAGCCATCAGCCCCTCACCAGGCTGGCCACAACCTCATGGGGTGGGGATCCCCGCTGGGTGGCTTGGCCATCCTGCAAACAGTCATCATGCCCTCACCCAGGCTGGCCAGGCACCCCAGCGGGGACCCCCCTCCTTGAAGGAGGTATGGCCAGTCTGAAAATGGCCCTCAACACCTCCCCAAGCTGGCCAGGCACCCCAGTGGGACCCCCACTCTCATCCAGGACACCCTTCAAGGCAAATCAGCCAGCCCCCACCCATGCATCAGGCCTCTATCCTATATAATAATCCTATATAATAAAAGGATAATATGCAAATTGTCCCTAACAGCAGAACAACTGGGAATGACTCCTCGTTATGACACACACTGACCACCAGGGGGCAGATGCTCAATGCAGTGTGGTCAGTGTGCTCCCACAAGGGGAGCTCTGCTCAACCACAAGCCAGGCTTACAGCTGCCAGTACAGAGGTGGTGGTAGGAGCCTCTTCCCACCTCCTCAGCAGCGCTAAGGATGTCTGACTGCAGCTTAGGCCTGCTCCTTGCTGGCAAGTGGACATTCCCCAAGGGCTTCCAGGCTGCCAGAGTGATGTCTGACTGCCAGCTTAGGCCTGCTCCCCCCAGGGAGCAGGCCTAAGCCAACAGGTGGACATCCCCTGAGGGGTCTCAGACTGCAAGAGGGCACAGGCCAGGCTGAGGGACCCCCTACAGTGCACAAATTTTTGTGCACTGGGCCTCTAGTCTTATATAATAAAGAGGTAATATGCATATTGACCATCATGCCCTCACATAAGATGGCCTTGCCCATGTTGTCAAAGATGGCCACCTCCATGTGGTCACAAGATGGCCACCACAAGATGGCCAGCAGGGGAGGGCAGTTAGGGACAACTGGGCTGGCAGGGGAGGGCAGTTAGGGGTGACCAGGCCAGCAAGGGAGGGCAGTTGGGGGCAATTGGGCCAGTAGGGAAGGGCAGTTGGGGCAATTGGGCCAGCAGGGGAGTGGTTAGGGGGTGATCAGGCCAGCAGGCAGAAGAGGTTAAGAGCAATCAGGTAGGCAGGCAGGTGAGCAGTTAGGAGCCAGCAGTCCCGGATTGTGAGAGGGATGTTGGACTGCTGGTTTAGGCCTGATTCCAGGATCGGGCCTATATCAGCAGTCGGACATCCCCTGAGGGGTCCCAGATGGGAGAGGGTGCAGGCTGGGCTGAGGGACACCCCCCACCACCGTGCATGAATTTCATGCATAGGCCTCCAGTGTCTATAGTATATATATAGGTTGGTACTATCCATAGTTTTAGGGATCCACTGGGGTTCTTATCCCCTGTGGATAAGGAGGGGGCTACTATAATGTAGGTATACAATAATTATTGAATAAGCATGATGGAGTAGCCAATGAGTAAATTTCTGTTAATGAAGATGAATTGTGTAAAATACACACAGATAAAAGGTAACGCAAATTCCATGCGCATTTGGAGTTCTTTCTTTTCTTTTCACCAGTTTGATAAAAACTAACAATATGATCAGATATGTAGTTCTAGAAACTTTGTGAGTAGCTGATTATTTTCAAAGTTACTAGAAACTTACAACTAAAATTTCAGTGTATTGAATTTGAAATGTCAAGTCAGCAATGTTGAGATCTCAAATTCTTTATCTGTTTAAGGTAGGCAATGGGAGAAATATTAGGAAACATGAACTACAGTCTCTGCACTCACTTCATCACTTCCTTAAAAAAATGAAAGGAAAGCAAACATTGAGTAAACTGATTGCTAAAAGCAAGCTTCCACTTAATTTTTCTATTCTGTAATTATAAGTAGAAAAGGAAAGGGAAGAGGTATAAGAAGGTGGTCCTAGGCTCTAACAGAACAAAAAGAAAAAAGACCTGAAAGGTGAAAAACCAGTGTGGCTGGGGGTTTTGTTGAGGACTAGGCTGACAAAACTGGGAGGAGAATGTGAAGACTGGGTTAGAGGAGCAGGCAGGATGCTGTAGAGTACTGTGGTTAAGGGCTCCAGAGGTTCTCAACCTGTGGGTCGGGACTGCTTTGGCGGTTGAAAGACCCTTTCACAGGGGTCGCCTAAGACCATCCTGCATATCAGATATTTACATTACGATTCATAACAGTAGCAACATTACAGTTATGAAGTAGCAACGAAAAAATAATTATATGGTTGTGTCACAACATGAGGAACTGTATTTAAACGGCCAGAAGGTTGAGAACCACTGGAAGAACTAGAATCACCCTGCTTTCTATCCTAGGTCCTGCTCTGTCCTTTACTAATTGTGTAACCTTGAACAACTTGTTTGACCTTTATGCCTCAATCTCGTCACTTGTAAAATAGAGATGATAATATCGTGGACCTTGGGGCATAGCTGTGAGTTAATAGTTCAGTGCTTGGCTCATAGTAAATGCTCAGCAAAATGTGAAACTCCGGTAAGGAGTTGCTGTTATTTGTTGTTATTCTTTCTCTTTGTTAACTGTTTACCCAGCAGGGAGGGGAGAGATACAGCCTTCATTATACCTTAAGAGTGATGAACAATTGTCCGAGAGCCTGGGTCAGGCTTATGTTGAGGTGCGTGCCACATGGAGGGGAAGCACACCCTATGCCAGGACCCTCCTTGACTATGAGGGACCATGAAGAGGGCTGGCAGGAAGCAAAGGCGGGCCTCCCCTTGGAGTGGTTAAGCAGGACTGCCCTCCCTGGACAGTTGACAGTTTTACCTCTCCTGCCTCCTGGGCACCAGAAGCCACGTGTTCTCCAAGGCGAACTCCGGGGTTCTGGAGGCCTGAGGGCCACTTGGCAGTGAACGCGCTTCGGGACCGCCCTCACCAAGCACAGCTACTGTGGAGGAGTTCTGCTCCGACCCTCAGCACGCTCCTAGCCCCAGCTCCCTTGCCTCCCGCGCAGGCGCCGCTAGGGCCACCCCGCCGCCATGTTGCCCCCGCCCGCGAATCCTCCCCTCTTCCTCCCCCCGCCTCCTTCCCCCTCCCCTCTTCCCTCCTTAACCCTGCTCCCGCCCCCCTGCTCTCCCCACACCCCGGGTGAGGTCAGGCAGAGGCGCTGCCGCTGCAGCCACAGCCGTTCAGCTCCTATTCTGGGGAATCCTGGAACGGGGACTTTTGAAAATAACTGGGAAGGCATTCGGGTTAGGGTCCGCGCTCTCCGACTGAGCGAGGACAGGACGAAGGGACCGGGGTGAACAGGGGGTGCGGAGGGGCGGGGGACCGGTGCCTTGTAGCTGGAGGGAGCTCCTGCTGCACCGCGCGACTTGCTATCTGGCCCACGGAGCGCAGCAGCCGGCGGACTGGCGGCGGGACGCTGGGACGCGGCTAACGAGGTGAGGCAGGGTCTTGGAGTAGCAGGGGCTCCTTCGGCCGCCTTCCCTCGTCCTAGACCCGGGGCGGCAAGCCGGGGAGCGGCAAGGAGTTGCGATCTGCACCAGGAGCAGACAGACAGGGATCCAGCATCGCTCTTTGCACTCCGCTCTTCTTTTTACCTCGCGTGCCGGTGCGCGTCCTCATCCCTGCATCTTCTCATCCCTTCCCTCCCGGACTCGCTGCTTCGCCAGATGTCTGAATTCTTTTAGGAACCCAGAACCCAGTTTTCCTTTTCTTCTTTATTATTCCTCCAACACCTTCTTGTCCCGGCTTTGCTGGCGCTGCCTCCACCTCACTGTCTCTTGTCCTCTAACAGTTTCTGCTTTGTGCCTCCCAATCCATCCCTTCCTCCGAATCTCCTAACTTGGGAGGTTTCCCTGCTGGCTCCCGAGTTTGGCGCACTGTCCGTTTCCTCCAGGCTTTTAACTCTGTTCTGAATGTCTTCATATCTGAATGTCTTGGCTTCTTTGGTTTAATCACAGTTGACGATTTTCTTGGAAGCTTAAGCTTACAGTTTAACAACATAGGTTTACAGAAAATGATGGGAATGATTCTCTAGTAAATATAAGCGAAGGAACTGAAAAGTTTCTAGGTTTCAAAAACTTAGTCCAAGAGCCACAGCCACTTAAATGTGTGTATGTTTGTATGTAACCCTAACCCACGGCTCTAAATCTGATTCTTCCCCCACTGCTGAGAAGTTATGAGAGAAGGAGAGAGACACTTCTGATGCCTGGCTTCATTTGTCTGTCTGCAAAATGGGATGTTCATAGTTCTAATGTAGACAGAGGACTCCAGTGGTGTGGGATAGTCACTCAGGTTAGCATAGTCTGGTCACTAAGCACATTGTATGGGAACTGAGAGACTCCGGGGTTTAAAATTCTCTCTGTTGAGAGGGCAACCCTGCTTTTTTTTTCTTTAAAGAAGCCACAGTTTCTTGCATTAGATCTCATATGTATATAAATCCCCAAGAAGCATAATTTAAAATCCATATATTAACAAAGGGTCTACTTTTCTGTGCAATGGAGATTAATTTGACCAAGTCGATTTCACACAGCACCAGCTTTTCTCTCAGCAATATCACCTCCCCATGTAGTTGCCCCGCTGGCTCTCACACTGAGGCTCATTTACTTGCTTCCACGCTCTAATTGGTGTGTGAAGAAAACTGAACAGAGAGGCTGAATGTGGAGGCAGAGATAGTGAACCAGCACATGCTGACATTTGTGGTTATGTTTTCAGAAATGGCTATATCTAGTGCTCACATTTGAAAACGGAGAAAAATGCAATAATTAAGCAACAATGCCATAATTTTACATTTAAAAATATTAGCTCCCTTAACTGTAGGTTCCTTTTAATATCTTCATACTTAACAGTGATAGAATTGTTTGCTTGGTATGTGACCAGGTGTTACCATCGACATCGTGTGCACTAATTGGCTGTAATCTCAGAAGAAACCAAGTTGTGAATGAAGATAACACCAAATTTCACTGTCCTGGTAGCACTTCTTTTGGCAGTGAGATGATGAATGTAGTTTCTGTTGCAACACCAAATGATGCATTTTGAAAATAGATAAATAAGAGCCTCAAGGTTTTTAATTTGTATTTTTTATAAGCACACTTCGAAAAGTGTGCTGTGACTTTTTAGAGTTTGGAGGTAATGTTCTGAAAAATGTGGTTTTTGCAAGAAGAATAAAAGCTATTGATTCTCAATTTAGGTATATGGTTTGGGGGTGATTTTCAATTTTTCCCATTCATTTGGTTAATTCTTCACTTCATTTTAGTTCTATTAAAATGGTATATAGTAGGGACAGGGAATTTATACTAATATGGCCACCCTTCACAATCTGTACTTTTCTTGGCAACCCATTCTGAAAAAGACATACAAACTTTCAAACTGTTTTAAGGAAAAGCATTTATATATTTGTTTTTTCCTTTTGTGATTATTATTGATATTAAGTCTAAGATTGAATTGTTTATGATTGTAAGATAAAAGGTGGGTGTGGGTTCATTATAATTATTTTGCTTTAAATCTTTTTAATATATCCCGATATGTGCAGTGTTTGATAACCCACCTGGTACACCTAGAGATTTTCAGACTGGATATTTTTGATGTTATTAAACAGAACTGCAGCTGGCTACTGAATTCTCTTCTTTTTTTATTTGTAATTTATTTTAAATTACTTTTCTTTATGTTATTTGACTTACAATAGTGAAATGAGACAAACCAATTTTCAAATTGTTGATTTTATTGGTGTTTAATAAATGACTACAACCTTATCAAAGCATTTTTTTCTTAAACCCATTGGTCAAAACCCATCTATTTTTATTGATGTGAAATAGCACAGTAATTTGTCAGACATCACCAGCTTTCAGAAAATATAGAAAAAGCATGGAAAGAGGAACAGCCCTAGATAAAACATGTCAGAATTAGAAAAAGGAGGCTTTTCAAAGTTACTGACAGTCATAGCAATCAGCCTTTAAATATGTTGTTCATTTATTTAGTAATTTATTTTATAAGATCTTTGGAACACCTTATATTTGCTAAGAACCCTGTATTAGGTACAATGGTATACCTTACAAGGCATGAACCTTACTCTTGTAGAGGCTCACAGTGGTTATATTCCACCAAAGGATATAGGTAATAAACAAGTAAACAAAAGAATATCCTTATAGATCCTAGTAAGAATACGGAATAACATGAGTAGCAAAATGTGATATAGAGAACGGGGAAGGGCCTATTTAGCTATGGCGGTCAGAAAAGGCCTCTCAGTGAAGGTGACCTTTGAACAGACCTGAGAGAATGAGCCTGTTTTATGAAGAGCAGAGAGAAGAATAAGAGCCAAGGCATTGAGACAGAAAGACAGACTTCTGGTGTTTGAGGAACAGAAAGCAAGCCAGTATGGCTGGAGCCTAGTGAACTGGGTGGGTGAGTGCGGGCATGGTTAAAGGTGTTAGAGGGCCTAGAAGGTGTCAGATAATAGATAATTCCAGACTTGGAGATTCTGAGAAAGAACTTGGGTTTGATTCTCAGAACCTTGGAAGCCATTGAGGAGTCTTTGTTAATTACTTTTCTGTGGAAGGTCACGGGCTGCAAAAAAATAATGAAAATAAATAAAAATTTGTTTTGCAGACGATAAATAGAATATCTACCCTACTCTGTTGTTTACATTAAGACCTGAGAACAAAAAAACGTTGTTTGATATGTATGCTAAATGCTAAATATATAGGTAATTCTCTATTCTGTTTAGATAAGGGGGTAGGGGAATGGTGTCTCTTAAGTTGAGTATGTTAAAAAGCAGTTTACTTTCCACTGTCATACAGTCACTTGTGCCCTGAAGTAAGTTGTCATCAACTTTATAAAAAAACAGAACATTCTTCAACTTAAAAATTTGTTTTTCAAAGAATGTGTTATTTTCTCATATAAATATATATTTCTTAGAAGGCTGGGAGTTTTATTTGCATATGAAGGAATGACTTAGGTTTTCAAAATGGCCTCTGAGAATTTAAAACGCATTTGCTGTTTTTCCTTTAGCTATTGCCTTCTCTAACATTTTCAAAGTGCCATAACTTTCTTTTTTGGGAGATTAGGGTTACTCTATTCCTTGATGCTTAAATGTATTTACACTTGGAACTTATTTTATTGCCCTGAGCCCTTTCTTTTTTGTAAAATTTATTTTTATTGATTTTAGAGAGAGAGAAAGGGAGAAGGATAGAGAGATAGAAACATTGGTGAAAGAGAAACATCAACCAGTTGCCTCCTGCACCCCCCCAGCCGCGCATTGGGGATCGAGCCTGCAACCAGGGCATATGCCCTGACCAGGAATAGAAATGGTGACCTCTTGAACACTGAGCAACACTGCCTGGGCCCTCAGTCCTTTCTTGACAGCCATCTAGCTTTAGGTCTTGTTGGCTCCAACTAGGAATGCAGATAGTCATTGACATTTGTAGGGGTAAATCCTAATACTGGAGGGTAATAATCTGCAAAATAACCTTCAGCCACTCCTGCAGGGACTTGTTCTAACTCCTTAACTTTTCACTCAAGGACTGTACATGATTTGACTCAGGCCTACTGTCCCACATGTCCTTATCCTCGATTGGTTTAAATGGATTTTGTTCAGTTTGGAATGTTTGTGTTAGCATTATTCTTGACGTAGAGTAGGTGCACAGTAACTACTTGTTGAATAGATGCCATGCCATCATCCATTTGCAGAGCCCTCCCCTTTCCTTTCCTCATTGCAAATTCCAACAGTAGTCAAGGAACAGTTCAAAGTCCAATCCTGTTACACCATCCTCTACTGACCTGATCTCTGAATGTGAATAACAGTCACACATTTGTCATGTGTATCATAATTACAGTACGTCCTCGGTTAACATCATCTATAGGTTCTACAGCTTTAAGCAAAATGACAAATGGCAAAACCAACTTTATCATCAGCTAATTGATGTAAACATGAATTAAGTTCCTTCAGCATCTCATCAATGTTATAACAAGATGACTAACATTATTTGAGGGCCTGCTATATATCAATTTGAAGCCTGGGCCATTTCCCCAATGGTTTCTGGCTCCATGAAGGCTACTTAGACCTTGTCTAGTTTGCTCATTCTTATATCCAGAGCACCTAGCTCATGGTATTCCCTCTATAAATGATTGTTAAATAATGAATAAATGCTGCCTTGTGTTGTGCCTCCTATTATTGTTTTGGATCTTTAAATTGTTTAACTTTTCACATGTTTGGTGTTCTCAAGCATTTCTGAGAGAGGTGATAGAACACAGTTGTTAAGAGAATAATTCTGGAACTAGAATTTCTGGGATTCAGTTCTGTCTAGGAGACTTACTAGTGTAGGATACTGAGTGAGTTAGTTAACCTCTCTGTAAAATAGGAATAATAGAACTTACCTCTTAGGATACTTATAAGGATTGAGTTAGTTAGGTCTACAATCTATAGTTTGCAATTTTTAAATTTCACAGATTCTAAAAACTTATAAAATTTTTATTTAGTAAGTTAAGAGCCAAAACTCAGTTGTGACAACATCTGACTTGAACTGACATGAAGATGTTTATAGTCCTTACTAGAGGTCTGATGCATGAAATTCATGCATAGGGGGGTGGTTTCCTCAGCCTACCCTGCCCTCCTTTCACAGCCCAGGAGCCCTCAAGGGATGTCCTATTGACAGCTTAGGCCCACTCCTCTATCGGAGGCAACTGGGCTGATCAGAGGAAGGTGCCACTCCCATCACCCTGCTGCTGCTGCCACTGCCAGCTTCTGCAGCCGTCAAGGTGTCTTTATCAACACAAACTCCAGTCCCTTCACCATGAAAAAATGACAACTTACTTTAGGCATTTTCAAGATGCGTCTTTCATAGGATATGATATTTCTTTTTTTTATGCTCACATGAGGGTATTCCATTGATTTTTAGAGAGTGAAGAGAGAGAAAAAGACAGAGAGAAACATCAAAATGAGAGGCACACTTAGATTGGTTGCCTCCTGCATGAGCCCTGACTTGGGCCCCAGCCAGGGAGGAACTTGCAACATAGGTACATGCCTTTGATCAGAATCAAACCCGGCCCCCCTGCAGGTTTGTGTCTCCGCTCCAGCCCCAGAGCCCAGCACCATTGCCACAGGGCTGGGGCTAGGGTCCAGCCCCCCTGCGGGTTCTCTCTGGCTCTGAGTCTGCGCCAGGCCCCTCCTCCTGAGCTGGTCATGACTGTTATAGCATCCTGGCCTAACTTGCATGTTACCTCTTTATATATATAGATTCTGCTTAATTTTAAGCTTTATTTAGTTTTTCTATAGAATTTATAATACTAGTATGTTTGTGGGGCAGTGCCTCAGGCCTTGCTGAAGTATTACATAATATGTATGCAGGTTATTGCCTATATGAAAGTCTAGACTTCTTTGAATTTGGAAACACACCTGGCACCAGTAAGTTGAAGCTGTTGGTAGTAATTAGGGAGGTAAATATACTATTTTATCCTTTCCAATACCTTGCTCATATTGGTTACAATGTAAATACATACTAGTTTATTCATGTAACAACTCTTGACTAGAGTGCTGGCCATATGAACATCCTATATAATAAAAGGGTAATATGCAAATCAACTGAATGACAGAACGACTGGTTGTTATGATGTGTACTGACCACCAGAGGGCAGACACTCAATGCAGGTGCTGCCCCCTGGTGGTCAGTGTGCTCCCACAGGGAGAGTGCTGCTCAGCCAGAAGCCCTGAGTCAGCAAGCACAGCAGTGGTGGTGGAAGCCTCTCCTGCCTCCGCAGCAGCACTAAGGACATCTAAGCCTTCAGTCAGACATCCCCTGAGGGATCCTAACTGCGAGAGAGCACAGGCTGGGCTGAGGGACCCCCCCTCCCCCGAGTGCATGAATATTGTGCACCGGGCCTCTAATTTTATTATAGAAAAACAGATATGGTTGTGTCATGTGATTGAGATGAGCAGAGACCAAGGTCTTTAAATACTCTTTCATTTAGTACCATTTGAAGTATTTATTTTTGTTTTTCTTTTGCTCCTTAAACCAAGAAGTGCTTTTTTAGCTTGAGTCTTTTGGGGGTTGGGGTGGTAGGATTTAGTTAAAAATTTATTTAATATGATTAGACACTTATTCTTTGCAGTTGCTAAACATTTATTAAATTCTTCGTGTATATAGAAAAAAAATGAGGCATGGTTCCTGGCCTTAAGTAGTTCCAGCATAATGCATGGTTACACAGGGATGTGGGTGCCCATTATAATTCTTTATTTTCCACTGTAAGCTTGAAATCATTAATATTAAAAAAAAAAAGTACAGAGGAAAACACAGGAAACAATTGAAAACTTTCCTTAGTCTCTACTATGTGGAATTGGTTTTTAATCACCCTTGCCCCAACCTCCTGGAATATTATGCCTATATGACAATCTGGCAGCCTTTCCTTTCCAACTAAACTAAGCGAAATATGGTTTCTATTTTCCCTTATCAATATTTATAAATTGTAATTAGTATATTTTCTATGTCCTTTTTCTTTTGTGGCTTTGGGAATAATTATATGTCTCAAAGATTTTCCTGGAATGTCCTTGCAGTTGAAAACTAGTCTTTGAAACAATTTTGCCAATACATTCAACAAGTATTTATTAAGTGCTTATTATATTCCAGGCACTGCATTGGTTTAACCAAATAGAATCTCTGTCCAGTGCTTTTTCCCTCAAACTGGAGCACACTGGGTGTACTGGTGAGCAGGGTGGTAACATGATAGTGTGCCCCAGAAGCTACAACATAAAATAGTTTGTGTTTTCTTGAAACATCTCTCTTACACAAAGATTTAAGAGAATGCCTACTGGTAGCTAATTGAAAATATTTAATAATATTTATACAAATTCAGATTCAGGCATACCTCAGAGATATTCCAGGTTTGGTTCCAGACCACTGCAATAAATCGAATATTGTAATAAAGTGAGTCACACAAATTTTTTATTTACCCAGAGCATATAAGTTATGTTTACAATATACTATAGTCTATTAAGTGTGCAATACCATTATGTCTAAAAAAATGTACATACCTTAATTAAAAAATACTTTATTTCTAAGAAAATGCTTGTTGGAAAAATGGTACTGATACTAGTAGACTCGCTCGATGAAACGTTGCTACAAACCTTCACTTTGGTAAAAATGCAGTATTTGTGAAGAGCAATAAAGTGCAATAAGACAACATGTGCCTATACATTATGCTGTAGAATGCAATAATACGAAAATTTGAGGTAAAACTCATTCTTCAGAAAAAGTCTCTGCTTACAAGAGCAGCTATGATAACTCTGGTGTGACCTTTTGAAAAGCACTGAGGCCACACTGTGCTGCCTTGAGTGTGTTACTGTAGTCAAATACTCATATATTTTTATAGCCTTAAGTTCATCTGATGACTTATGGAAAAGGTGATGGACATTAATTTTTTTCTCCCTGTGTTGCCTAATTTCTGTTAGTTCAAGGGAACACTCTAGTTGCTTGTAATGATCTAAATCTTAAAATTTGTTGAGTGCTAACGGAGTTCCTAATGTTTGTGGATAATAGTCAAGACAAGAGGGACTGACAAGGGACTAATAATCTTCTGAAGAGAGCTTGTTAGAACACAATGACCATGAACTTAAAGCATCACAATTGATGAGGTCAAGACTTTGCCCCATTCTATGCACATTTGTCTGTGTAACAGATTAAAGTTAACTTTTGGTAACTTTAAAGCTGCTTTTGTTTATAGCACATTCATTATACAAATTGCTTTGTTAATTGCTGGCCACTGAAATAATTAATAGTAGAGGAAAATTGTCAAGGTTTGTGTACTTTAAGGCTGATAAAATGTTTCTAGAATTTGAGATGGTTTGTAAAAGTTCAAGCAGCACATTGAAAGAATGCATGATACAAAGCAGTGAATTTTATTTTCTTCAAATGATAAAGATGAAGAGAAAGTCCAGTGACAAAAGGACATCAAAGTAAATGGAGTAAGTAAAAACTGAATCTTTAACTGATTTTTATTATTTATGTCCCATTTTCATTGTTGCGTTTCACTCCAGACACACTTCACAGGGCTGATATTGTTATATTGTTATGTTACTACCCCAACCTCATAAGGAAATGGATGTATGGGCTGATTAAGAGATGGTCTTTATATTCTACTAGGGGCCTAGTGCACAAAATTTGTGCACTGGTTGGGGGTCCCTCAGCCCAGCCTGCCCCCTCTCACATATGCGGATCCCTCAGGGGATGTCCTACTGACGTCTTAGGCCCACTCCCTGCTCCCCTTGGTGAGCGGGCCTAAGCTGCAGTCTGGCCTCCCTTTGTGGGAGGCAACCGGGCTGATCACGGGAAGGCACCAGTCCCATCACCCCACTGCTGCAGCCACTGCCAGTCACCACAGCCACCAAGGTGTTTTCATCAACATGGACCCTAGTCCCTTCAACATGAAAAAATGACAACTTTCTTTAGGCATTTTCAAGATGTATCTTTCATAGGATATGCCCTTTCTTTCCCTTTTTTTAATCCTTACCTGAGGATATGTTTCCATTGATTTTTAGAGAATGTGGAAGAGACAGGGAAAGAGATAAACATCAAAATGAGAGGAACATTTTGGTTGCCTCCTGCATGAGCCCTGACCTGGGCCCCGGCCAGGGAGGAGCCTGCAACCTAGGTACATGCCCTTGGTCAGATTTGAACTCAGACCCTGCAGTCAGCAGGCTGAGGCATTATGCACTGAGCCAAACTGACTAGGGCAGGATATGACATTTCTTTTTTTAAATATATTTTATTGATTTTTTACAGAGAGGAAGGGAGAGAAATAGAGAGTTATAAACATCAATGAGAGAGGAACATTGATCAGCTGCCTCCTGCACACTCCCCACTGGGGATGTACCTGCAACCAAGGTACATGCTCTTGACTGGAATTGAACCTGGGACCCTTGAGTCCGCAGGCCAACGCTCTATCCACTGAGGCAAACCAGTCAGGGCAAGGATATGACATTTCTTAGCTCTCCAGCAGCAGACCTTTGTTTTTTCTCCAGGAGTGTGGTGGAAAAACTCTAGGTCACCTTCTTGGATTTTTATTACCCAAGTTACTAAGAATATTACCAGTGGCATACAGGGAGCTTAGCCAATGAGCGGTCAGAAAAGGTGTTTCCTCTGTAGTTCACTCTGATCCCCAGACCCCTGCAGTCACCAGCTCCACCCCTGCCCAGATCCCTGCGATTGCCTGCTTCGCCCCTGCCCCCTCCAATTGCCTGCTCCACCCCTTGGACCCCCTGCCTTCCCTGCCACCTACCTGGCCAACAGGCCCGGACACTTCAACAGCAGGGCTGAGGGGACTAGGTGCTGCCATCTTGTGGCTATGTTTGTGGCCATTTTTGTGTCAGAGTGATGGAGTGACAACTAATTTGCATATTACTCTTTTATTAGATAGGATGTGTGAAGTGTTTTTACAGTCTATTCAGTAAAAGGGGATAAGAGTTGTAGAGTTTTGCTTCTTGGTCCCACTTTATAAAAATAGTTATAGATTTCTAAAGAATACTTTAACAAAATGTTCTGTTTCAGTTTTGAAGATTTCTCAGTGGCAAGGCAGTAAAATTTAGTGGCTAGTTATTGGATCCTGGAATCATAGTCTTGGGTTCAAATTCCTCTTTGCCTCTTGTTGGCTCTATGATTTTGGGCAACTATTTTTACCTCTCTGAATCTTGTTTGCCTCCTCTGCAAACAATCTTGTTGGATGATTTTAAGGATTAGATGAACTAATGCTTATAAAGTGCTAAGCACAGTTCCACCTACATGACATGGTTATTCTTATTATTGACTCTGTGATTATAGATTTATGGTTTAATTAGTTAAAACTTGGGACACCCTATAGAAGTTTATTTGTGAACCAGAAGTGAGGGGAAGTGTGTCTCTCTTTTATTTATATTACCTTAATCCCAACTAGAATGCTATTCAACATTTTTATTTCTTTTTTATTTTTCAATCACAGTTTACATTCAGTACTATTCTGTTCATATGTATAGCATAGAGGTTAGATAATCATGTACTTTATAGAGCTATCCTTCCAATATGTCCAATACCATCTGGCCCCATACATAGTCATAACGATATTATTGACTATATGAAGTGCTATATTTTGAACATGTATCTCTTAAATGGTGAGTAGACTGTTTAGAAGTATTACTAGTTTACTGACAGACAAAGTTTATTGTAAATGCTTGGCTTATTACTTATTCAAAATGGCATCTCATTGAATACAAGGAAAATATCCATTTTAATATGATTAGTATGTATTTAAATATAATACTATTTAACTTAATTGGATTAAAATTTTAATGTTCATTTATTAATGGAAAGGGGGATACAGGAAAATATACAAAACCAACAATTTTGTCTTTTTTAAAAAAATATATATATTTTATTGATGTTTTACAGAGAGGAAGGGAGAGGGATAGAGAGTTAGAAACATCTATGAGAGAGAAACATTGATCAGCTGCCTCCTGCACACTCCCCACTGGGAATGCGCCTGCAACGAAGGTACATGCCCTTGCCCTAACTAGTTTGGCTGAGTGGATAGAGCATCGGCCTGCAGACTGGAAGGACCCAGGTTCGATTCAGGTCAAGGGCATGTGCCTTGGCTGCGGGCACACCCCCAGTAGGAGGTGTGCAGGAGGCAGCTGAATGATGTTTCTCTCTCATCCATGTTTCTAACTCTCTATCCCGCTCCCTTCCTCTCTGTAAAAAATCAATAAAAATATATTTTTTAAAAAAGGTACATGCCCTTGACCAGAATTTGAAGCAAGGGGTCTCCCAGGGGTGAGGACAATGGAGCCCCTAGCACTAGGACGCTTGCATGCACGACTCCGGAGACCAGGTTCTGTGACACAGGTCTAATTTTATTGTGGAAGTACAGCGGTATATTACCGGAGGTGGCCAATCATGGAACATATTCTTAGGGAGCCAATGAGCGTAAAGGTTGGGGTACTGTGTACGTGGCTCTGGGAGGGGCTCAGGCGGGCGTTGCCATCTTCCTGGTTTGCCAGAAAGATCTGAACTGCTGGAGTGAGCTCACAGCATTGCATCAGCCACTGCACTGAGATAAACCTCCTGTGCTCTACCTACATCTCCCCCTTCCTTTTTTATTAGCACCTGTTGGATGTGTATAATCATGGCCTGTTGTGCCGTTATGTGGGCTGTCATGGTGAACATACAGCGGAAGAGGAAGAATGCTATGAGGAATATACCAGCTAAGGTAGCCCAAATGAATAGGTTAACGGGGTTTAGCCAATAAGTGAGGTGGCTTAATATCGCCCCATGTTATAAGGTGAGTCCTTCTGCCTCAGGGACGTCTCCTCCGGCGGTGCCGTGTCTCCTCTTCAAGTGAGAGGTCCTCCATCTCTACCACTGGTGGGGTGACTGGTCTCCGCCTCATCTCTAAAGGCATGTGGCTTGACGTCTCTCGCTGGAATCCAGAGGGGGTATTTCTCGCCTTCTGGGAAGATACAAGCAAAACCTCTCCCCTGGGTTGAATAGACTGTTTCTTACCCAATTAATCTGGCCACAGAGCTCTTGTAATTTGCGTAAGATGAGTGAGTCCAGGATGGCTAGTTGAGGAGCTATAGGGGTTAATTGTTAGCGGCTGTGGGGTTAATTGTTACTGGAAAGGCTTGAGGGGTTTTTCCTTAATTCTGAGGGTAGAGAAGCCTATAGCTTTTGCAGTGTGGACTGCATAAGCACTATTGAAAAAGATACTAATTGGATTGTCCTGACAGTATAGAAGTGCGTGTATCACTGCACATAACTCCCAAACTTTTACTGAGCCTGAGTACTGGTATTTTAGGTAGGTTTATTGGTTGTAGAATCTGGAGGTGGAACCGTCTTCCCCTCCGCTAAAGGCGCAGACTCGGCAATAGACTGGTTTCATTTTTGTCCATATCCGAATGTTCTTTAACGAACAAGTCCCATGGATCAGGGGGGGCAGATGGCTCTGGAGGGTAGTATGGAGGAAGGGGACCCGCCTCCACTGAGGCCGCAAGGGCCTTGGGTATTGGCAGAGATCGTTCAGGGGGGACTCCAGAGAGACATGCGAGGATGGCCAAAATGGCGGGCGTTAGAGAAAGCGGAAATGTTTTTCCTTCATGAACCTCGGCAGACCTTATATGCTTGAGTACTTTCTCCCAGGTGCCTGGGTCCCATAC